>CAXKVV010001014.1:0-25312 GCA_964058805.1 Schoenoplectus triqueter | reverse complement strand
ATAAAAAAATCATTAGAAAAGATTTTTGCGCTATATTTTTGTAACGGTTATTTATAAAAAATCGTTAGAAAAGTGTTTACCCTTGAAAATCTCAAGGATGAACCAACTGGACAATTAAAGATAAATATCAATTATCTATGGCAAATCATGAGAAAGGGGGACCACCAGCCAGGAGAAGTCGTTGCCGAATCCCGAAGCAATCCTATTCGTCCCACAAGGAAATCCTAGGTACAGAGCCAAGATATAAATACTCCACTATCCCCTGTCCACTTGATGTGGGTGACAACCAAGAGACTCAAGAGAGAAGGGAGATCTCTTGTGTGTCACCCATGTGATTGTTTTTTCTCTGACAAGCGGGACCCACCTGACAGTCCCACACAAGTAGCTTCAACAGCCTAAACCTAGTCTATCCACTAAACCTGATCAAGCCGGAACAAGGATTAAGCATTAATCCCATAAGGAAATTCTAGATAAGGGTCAGAGGTATAAAGCTCTACCACCTCCTGTTCATTCGAGGTGGATGACTCACAGGAGATTCAAGATAGAGATCTCCTAAGGGGTCATCCATCTGATTGTATCTCACTTACAGGTGGGTCCCACACCTCAGTGATAGACATCAAAGAAAGTCAAGATCAAATCCCAAGAAATCAACCCTCCAATCAAACCCTCAGAGCAAAGCTTAAGAGTTGAAGCAGTACAATCCCGGTAAAACAAGCACTGTGTCAATGCCAAGCCAATATTTTGATACAGCCAATCACAAGAAATTTCAATGTGATTTTGCTTTCAAGGCTGACCAGGTGCCAATATTGCAAACACCTGATCAAGCCAAGATTTGTGTCAACTGTTGGCCAAATCACTTTCATGAACATGGATTGGAAGTCAATTTCACAAGACTGATCAGATTCTAATGTTGCAAACATCTAATCAAGTCTAGATTTATATCAATTGTTGACATGTAATCAACTGTTGATCAAGTCAAACCCTAATGAGGCATCAATATAAGTCTAATTGGTGTTTAATTAGTGGGGTTTCTGCAAGATAATTTTATTTGGCAGAGACAGTGAGTTACAATTGAAATTGGGATTATTTCAGAGGAGAAAACAAGGTTTTCTTGACAAAAAAAATTTTAGCACAAAGAGGCAGGGGAAAAATTAGAATTAAAAATTACTAGAGTGATTATCATGAATTTATTTCAGAACGATAAGTTAATAACAGTTAGGACAAGAACATCCTGACGCCTGCCAAGAAGACAACTGAGACTACAACATCAACACAGTGAGTGTGATGACTTAAGAGAAGAATATTATGATGTCTGAAGAAGTGGCAACACGATGCTAAGATTGATGATCCATCGATCATCAATGCACTGGCTACCTCCCAAGGCTAGTGGTGCACAGATATTGGATTGATCTGCTCATAAGCCCATTATCTGGCTAGATGAGAAGAGTTAAGCTGAACTATCAAGAAATTCACTCTCTAATAGACATGTCTCAATATTAGACCAGCTAGGAGTTTTGAGTCTAATTTTGTGTACAAGGTAACCCTGAATCCATGAATCGGCTAAGTGCTCAGAAGTCATGATTTAGAAGGTCAAACAAGACAACTGTAGGGACTTTGTCCACTGTCTGCTGACCCTGTGTCTTGAACAAATGTTCATGACTTGACACGCTAGTAAGATTAAATTGATCTGTTTGTAAGTTTGTCTTCTAGTCTATGAGATCGAACTAGCCTGTTTGTAAGTTCATCTCTATGAGATTGAACCGATCTGTAGTAGGTTCATCTTCTAAATAGTAAAATCGAACCGATCTGTTTGTAGGTTCATTGACTAACACATATGCCTCAAAGTTGAACTGGCTTAGCGCTTCATGTTTGACTTTGTATGCAAGAGTGTTTCCTAGGTTTATGAATCGGTTCAGTGCCTGGAATTCATGATCTAGAAGATCAGCAAGATGAACAAGTGGGCCATATCCACCCATCTTCTGATTCACGAATCTCAAGATCAACTGGCTCAGTGTTTCGAGTTGTATTTTGAGTGATTGGTCATTGACTAGTTAAGATTGAACTGATCTGTTAGTAAGTTCATCTTCTAGATCAATTAAGATTGAGTCAATCTGTTAGTAGACTCATATTTTATCTCTCCGTAGAGATTGATCTGATCTGTTTGTAAGGTCATCTCTCAGAGCTGTAAAGATTGAACTGATATATAGTAAGTTCATCTTTCTCTACCACAGAATGAACTGATATGTTAGTTAGTTCATCTGTATCTATCATCAATCAGCGAACTGATCTGTAGTAAGTTCGTCTATCTACACTCCACGTAGGTTGAATCGATATGTTAATATATTCAATTTACCTGTATTTGTATTTGTGAACTGATCTGTAGTAAGTTCACCAATATCATTTTTATCTTCATTCATGAATTGATCTGTAGTAAGTTCATCTATACCCCTATTATCCGTTTCAATGAACTGATCTGTAGTAAGTTCATTTGTACCTCTATCATCTGTTTCAATGAACCGACTTGTAGCAAGTTCATCTGTATCTACATCTGCATCTATTATCTGTTTTGAATTTGAACTGATCTGTTTGTAAGTTCATTTTCACCTGTTTCTAAAAACCCCGAACTGATCTGTAGTAAGTTCGTCTGCCAATACTCTAAATAAGTTGAATTGATTTGTTTGTAGATTCAATTTACACTGTACCCTGAAGATAGAACAGATATGTTGATAAGTTCATCTTCTCTGCCATTCCTACCTTACTTGATTGACATGTTAGTAAGTCCAGAGTGCTTTAGTGATCTCATCACCGAAGCACTTGACCACTCAACCACTTAATTATCATTTAGCTATAGTATTTACTTCCCCTTTCGAGATCTAGAGGTACCTCGAGATTAGTAGCTAGGATAATTAATGGTGGGAGCTTGCGCCCACCAGAATATAAAAGGATCCCCAATTAACAAAAATCCCCCTAAATGTGCATCACAATGGGTCTGAGCGGTGAGTTCAACCGGCACTAATTAAATGCATGCTTGGGAGGGATCTCCGTGTCCTTCTTCTGCATCCCATCGCCACAGCGGTGCGAAGCGCGCGAAAAAGGATCATACAAAAAGGTTCAAAAAAAATATTCTAAGTATAATCTCTCATCTCGCCATCAGCGAAAAAGGGAATTCTTAGGCGACAAACATCATTAATTCCAAAATTTCCCCCCTCCTCCCAGTTAAAAGTCCTTATCAAAATTGTCCAACCTTACCAAAATTGCCCAATATTTTTCCCTTCTCCTAGTAAAAAGACTTTATCAAAATGGACTCATACCTCTATACCAATCGACAAAGGCCGAGATCTACGTTATACCTTGACATATCATATTTGTTGGGGGGAGAAGCAGATTGGGGAAGAGCAGTCGTGATAACCTACCTGAGCTTCGTAATGAGTAGAGACATTAATCGGGTCCGACGGTACCTGGAACGCCATTATGAAATCCGAACGAAAGACTTGTTGTCAATAGGACTAACAAGTGAAGATTTCCTTATCAACACCCGTAATGAACTATCACCGCGGGATATAGTGAATGATAGTCATGACTTGGCCCCTAGACAAGACATTATGGTGGACAAGATCGAAGGAGAACCAGAGCGGAGGAGGATGGTGACCTTCAGGGTGACAGTACTTGAAGAATATTACTTTGAAACTCTAGTCAAGGGAGAACCACGAGGATACTGGAGGACTTCGGAGAACTCATATTTATTGAGGATGCTACCACGGTTGGCCCGGATAGATGCATAATTTACGCAATGATTTACTGTCATGATGAACAATGATATCTCCCTCGGTAATAGTGCACGCTGGGGGCATCTAGGAAGAGGTCTTCGTGATAATGGTGGATTGAGCAAGTATTGATAGTCCTCCGAAGGTAGCATAGGATTACCTGTATGGGAGGACTGGGCAGGGTGTTTTTGAAACGGAGGATAGTGCGAAGAAGTCATTAGCGTGGGGGTCACAAAGGCTGTGAGATTTCTACCACAACTAGGCAAGAGGGGAAGACTCAAAGGGGACAAACTCAGACGGGGGAGATCAGTAAAAATTATAATGCTTATTTTTGTTCTAAACTTTATTTATTGTAATATGTTGTGAAATGCTAATTATTTTTTGTTATGCTGATGGATTTTTATTATGATATGCTGATAGATTTTTGTGATGGATTTGTGTTGATGAAATTGTTGATGGATTTTTGTTCTAAACTTCATTTTTATTCTAAAACTTTATTATATTTTTTTTTGCGTTTGACATATATTTATATATATGTCATGTGCTGATAGATTTAGTATATACAGCTAGCAAAATCAAATGGGCTGGCCACAAAAAAATAAAAAAATAAATTTAAAAAATTCTTTGCTAATGATTTTTAATAAATAATCGTTAGCAAAACTTCTATTTCCTAACGATTTTAAATTAAAAACCGTTAGTATACACATTTGCTAATGGTTTTTAAATGAAAAATATTAGGAAAGCTCATGTTCAAGGCGCCTATATTTGCTATCGGTTTGTTAATCAAAACAGTTAGAAAATCTCAACGAAAAAGTATTTCAAGTGCCCTCCATTTGCTAATGGTCGCTTATTATCTTTCCTAATCCTCCATTATTAACAATCATAAAACTGTTATTAAATATCTTTAAAAACCATTAGCAAAACTCTTTTATGCGGTAGTTGGTTATTTATACTTTTTCTAACACCTCTCTTCAATAACGGTTGGAGAACTATTGTTAAACGGCTTTAAAAACCGTTATTTAATCCAAAATATATTGTACTGGATGAATCTTTTTTAATATTATCAATTAATGAAAGATATTGTTCTCTCAAGGATCCGACCTAACACTGTACACTAAATGAGGGTAAAAGGGTGAGAGGAAATAAATGAAAAATATTTATATCTTGCTCCCAAAAAAAAAAGGTACGGGCCGGAGGTGATGAGATCTAGCTAATAACTAATGTAGATGTTTCTCTTCCTGTCCTTATCCTCTATCCTCCGATTCATCTCTCATTTCATTTCTCAAGCACGGTATTGAAAATAAAAGAGGAGAAAGAAAAAAATGTTCCGTGTAAATAATACATGTAAATTTATAAAAATAAATAATAATATCTCAGCCAAAAAAAATGAAACTAGAACATTGTTCGTTACTAGCAATCTAAATAGATCAACGGTTGGCCTTATATGCTTGTTCATATTTCAATTGTTGGACAAACCAAAATATTTTTTTTACTTTTTTATTTTTAAATTACACAATATTACCCTAAAATATAACTCATTCATCATTTTGACATATACTTTAAAGTCGTTAACATATAACTTGGATACAATTCCGAATATCCTTAAAGTCTTAAAAATATCATTTTACTCTTTAATGTATTACTAGTTATCTTTTAAATTCTTAGCACCGACCGATTATTTGATTATTTCTATTCATAGTGGCCAATACAAGCCAAACTATCTGCATGTGTGTGTATATTTGGACTATTGGTGATAGAGTTTGCAGCGATTAAATTAAAATTTTAGAATAATCTTATTTTTAATAATAATAAGAGTGATTATATTAAAATTTTAAAAATATAAATTGCAGTGCGCCACTGACAGTGACGCTTTGTAAATGAGCTAGTCCGACTAGTGCATTTGAACAAAAACACCACTGGGAGTGGCGTCTTTTATTTTTTTACATTTTACATCCAACTTAAATAAAGCCACATCCATCAGTGGGAAAATGCACCACTCTCACAGATGCGGATACATTTTTTTTAATAATTGTAAAGTAAAAAATATATTAAAAGACGTCACTACTAGTGGCGTGTTTGCAAAATATCACTGTCAGTGGCATACTGTTATTCGTATTTTTTAAAAAAAAAATATTTAATCATTCTTATTATTAAAAATATAATTATTCTAATAATTAATTAAAAAATCTCTGTAGAGTTTGCAAGTCCGAGTAGAAGTAGATGGCCTTTTTTTACTTCAGGACCAGTAAACATAAGGTTCTTACATGTATTCAGACATGGAGGTGCATGTGTGCAAGAAGAGTGATGCATGAACAGCCTTTTGGACTTCATGATGCAGATGGTCAGGCCTCTCTTTTATGCTTTGTCTGTCCAGGGTCAAAAGTCGCTACAGCATGACCATGTGACCATTACTTTGAGGTAAATGACAATGTTTTCGTCCGAGGTAATTTTAATTGAGATCAACCCGTCAACAATTTACAATAATTAATTAACATAACATATAGCCCACTACAATAGATGCTCGATTTAATAACGATTTTTAAAACCCTTTAACAACGGTTCTCCAACCATTATTAAAGAGGTGTTAGAAAAAATATAAACAATCGTTGTTAAAAATGCGTTGTTAAAACTATTTTTGAAAGACATTTAACAACGGTTCTTAATTAATAACCATTGTTAAAAGGTACCTTAGCAACTGTTATTTAAAAAAATAATTTTTTTTTTAATTGAACTTTCTTTAAAAGATGCGAGTCAGATTGATATTGAGTCGTATTGATTAACAGTAAACAATAAATAAGGAATCATACTGATTAGATAAGAATAAATATTATTATGTATTATTCATTCAATAATTAATATGAAAGAAATATAATTATTCATCAAATGAAAAAATATTTACTCAAAAAATACATACATCTTACTCATGTAATAATATAAAAACCTATATAATTTCTAAAAAAAAGAAAAAAATTCAAATGCAATTTTGAGCTTGAAGATGAGGTTTTTTGGCCCTGAAAATGGCGGAAAATGCCTCAATTAGAGTTTCCTATCAAAAGTTATAACTGTTTGAAGTTGAGATGGTCGGATTTCGGTTTTTATTTTTTCTGTCTCTCTTCTCTCTTCTTTCTTTTTTCTTTCTATGTTTGTGTGTCTCTCTCATCTCTCCTTTTATATATAAAAATAGATGAAAAGGGATTGGTAATCCGTGCGATTTTAGTTTTAAAATTTTTATTTTGGAACGTTAGATTGGGATTAACGAACAGTGAGATGGGCAATCCGTGGGAGCAAATGTTATTGGTTGGAGCAAAAAAATAAATGTCAGACCCAAAAAAGCAGCAGAACCATTTAGTAATGGTTCCTTGAAGGAGTCATTGCTAAACACACCATTTAACAACCGTTCTAAGCACATAATCGTTGTTAAAGGCAGTGTTTAACAACGGTTCTTTCAATGAACCGTTGCTAAATGGTTCTGCTACTTTTTTGGGTTCTGAGAGTCTATTTTAACAGTACTTTTTTATTATAAACAGTTGTTAAAAAGTTCTCAATATTACAATGATGCCACTGAGCCATTTAGCAATGGATTTGACATATAATCGTTATTAACTGAGTGTTGTCTAAGGTAATTTCCGTTGTAGTGGCTGGATAAAATTTGGTATTTTAAATTGACACAAAATAAAGTTCTCTAACACTTTAATTACCCAGAAATGTTTTAAGACTGCTAATTATATATATATATATATATATATAAAAATTTGTGATTTCTATAAAAAATAATTTGGCTACGATATTATACATAACACAGATCACGCCATGCTATGCAATCGTATCTCAATTTTAAAATCCAAATGATCGATCCAAAGCTTTCAAAATGATCTCCATATGCAAATATTTTTGTACATAAAATTTCATATTTCATATGATTTTTACTTTCTTTAGATAGTAAAAAAAAATCATTCATAATAATTAAATAAAGTGATGATTTTTTAACTATCTAATTAAAAATAATTATAATTATAAAATAAAAAATGTCTACAATTTTTTTTACGTATGGACATTATTTTGTGTAGTTTGGATTAATCGTTTGGACTTTAAACATATGAGATATTGATGTATAAACTGTTGTGATCCGTGATATGCGTAGCACCTTATGTAAATTGTATCCTCAAGATATTGTAGTAATATACAGTGATCATTTGAATTACTTATTAATTATTTAATTAGTTGAGTTAATTATGAGGCTATTTTTTCTCTAAATCTTATATATTTTGTTTTGATTTGCTATATTTAGGAGAGGGATAACTACCGAATAAAGTTATATCTACCTCTTATAATAGGGAACAACGTTATCCCTTTATTATTTCTAATTTATGACCTCACCAAATAGCGTCTTTATGTATGTATATTTACTAGAATTTATTTATTTATTTTTTGAGTGAAGGACAAGATTTTACGTTATATAAGATTTGGCACTCCCGTAGTTTTTTCCTTCATTGTTGTGTTGGATACATGTAGAATTATCAATTTACACCTTTCATTTGGTATATCTAAAATTTGTTTTGACACTGAAAGTTCGGAAATTAGAGATTTGTCACTTCAAAATAAAGATTTAGATATTTGTCACTTTAAACTCACTTGAATTAGATTTTTACCACTCTCTTAATTAAAATTCAACATTTATCCCTTCATTTAATTATATCTAATAGATTAATACCACAAATATAAAATCGAAAACCATCTAACTTTTCTTATTTTTACAAATCAGTCCTCGAGCACAACAATTTAATATAGAAGATAAGTAGACTTTGAGAACTAGTTTATTAATTATTTAATTAATATAAAGACAAATAGACAATGCTTCCCATATATGACATTGCAAGGTTGGAATTCAAATAGGGATCTTTCTTTTAACATTAAAGGTTGGATAACTTAGACTTCTATTTTTATATAAAAAATGTAGATCTTTGTTTTTCATATAAATGGAACAATTATCAAATTTGCTTAAAATTATTGTGTCTAGTTTATACATATATAACAATAACTAAAAAATATGAGAATTTTACAAAAAAAAAAATGATAAGAAAGCTTAAAAAAAATGAAATATGATAATTTCATAAGATTTAATATATAGATTGGGATGAATAACTTGAATTCGGGTAACAACTTTCAAAATCTGAGTCCACGGTACTATTACTATAATCATCATTATCATCGTTATGAAAAATAATACATATTAAATATTAATTAGACAGCCTCTAGGGACACGCTGATGGAACTGACAAGGACTGTCAGGCAGCCTTTTGAAGGTCATGCATGCATGGTAAATTAACTGAAGAGCCACGTACGGACGTCGAGTCATAGTACAAATCGCGCATGTATATGTGATATGTCGACGGTATCTTCGCTTAGAACGGAGCCCTGATGGAAAAGGTTAAAGGCAAAACGGGATGTGCACGTGTCGAAGAGTAGTCTCTGCCTCTTTTGGCAACATTCAACGAGATGCAGTTGGTAGCACCATATCTTTCGTAGATACCCTGCCCCCACACTTTGCATAAAGCATGTCATGTTAGTCAAAATAACCAATTAAACATGATTAATTAAAGTAGCAAGTTTTGTAACACCCTCCGACGTAGCATCACCTGCGTTAAATTTAATATAAGGGATAAATGTGGAATACTTAAATGAAGTACTAATATATGCTGTTGGATAAAAAAACTGCCTAATATGAAATTTGGTTTGGATTTTTGCACGAGATATTCGTTTCACGATAGCTGCAGAACAGCAGTACTCGCGCCGCCGCCCCACCGTATTATATCCATGGTGACTCAGTTACGAAATCTATAATGATTTTGAGCATATGTCAAACTTTCTGTGGCAAAAAATAGAGAATCTCAACCAACCAATTATAAGCTTGATATGATTTCCTATATTCCAACTTCTCCGAATAATGAAAGCACCGATTAAAGAGAATAATTTACAAACGAAAACGTCCACTACCTATTTTTCTTGTAACCTGCATTCTACACGGTGTGGAGAGTCACTATCACAGAGAAAACGACAGATAAATTTATCAGTACTATTGGCCAGCAAGCGTACAGTGATCAGTCATTATCAGTGACAATTGACAAATGATCCATCTTCTGGCGAATCGGATTTAGTATATTGGAACAGGGTCACAGGGATATTTCATCTATATATATAGTTGTTGGAAGACGGCCGCCGTTTATAAAAAAGGAGAAAAGAACGATGCCGAAAGGCATGTAATCTAATATATCTATAATGGATCTACTACATACGCTGACTTTTAAGGAAATATGGATGCATTGTTGTTCCCTGGGCATTATGTCATCGTTTGATTCGTTTGAAAGGACCCGGCTTGGGAGAGGTCGGTACTGGGGCCCGGGGGAGCGGCAAGGAGGGGTCCAATTGATCAAAGATACAAGCTTTCTTATCCCTTGCCAACTAACTATGTCGGTCTGGTTTCCAACAAACCCATTCCTTATATAAAAGTAATTGTTGAGAAGTTACCAATAATTTTTCTTTATAATTGTTTTCATTCATTCAATCTGCATCAATACAGAGATGGAGTGTTATTGAATCACTACAATTTATCTTTCTTTTTGTATCGAAAATATCAGGAAACAGAACTATGCAATAGTTTAATGCCATGAGCAGGTAATGGATAGAGAATTGCTCACTACGCTCTAACAAAAATAGAATGGTTAAAATAGATTTGATCAAACAGTTGAAATATACCGTAATGGAAATAAGATAATAAACTGGACCATATGAAACTTAAAATAGAAGGTGCAATTAACCTCGAATCATAAATTGCTTCTCAAATATGTGTATTTGTTCCTTATCATACTATCTTTACCTCATCATAGGGTGCAAAATTACTTCAAAAATTTTCTCCCAAAAATTATATGGTAATACTGTAGATCTACACTAGACCACATTTTTTGAGAGAAAAATACTTGAAGTAATTTTACAGTTTACACCGCATGATGAAATAAGGTATATAAATTGTAATAGTCTACTGCAACCAAATATATATATCAGAAAAATATGACATGGATTTTTCCCATCCACACGAAGAGTTGTGTTACTTGTGTATTATATCCTATTAACTACACAAATTAATTAGTATCTTTATTGTACATGTTTCACATATCATACTTAAAAACAAATAGGAACGAATTAAAACTTTTAAAATCAAATTTATTATGTAGATGTATAAACGTAAGGGATATTTGTTTGTTCCTCCGTGTTGTGTTTGTATCCGACGTCTCCTAGTTACACACGGTCCTTCCTATTCATAACTCAAAAAATATATCAAATCATCTCCAAATTTTTATTTATCATGCTCAATTAAATTCTTCATATGAAAACCTTATGGGATTCGAGTTTTTTAAGTCACTATTTTAATTTTTAAAAAATTAATTCTAAAAATAATAACAAATATTTATTTTTTGTATATCATTTTTTAAAATTAAAAACAGTAACTTATAGATCTCAAAGTACCCAAAATTTTGTATCCCATATGATTTAAATATGAACATTTTAATGAGCGTGGTAAATTAAAATTTAGAAATAATTTAATAATTTTTTTGCGTTAGGAGTATAGAAAAACTCGTGTTTCTAAGAGTATCCTAGTTTTATTCTATATATATAAGGAGACCTTACGGTGCTTCACGAAGCAAAGAGGCGTTTTGCTTCATTTTCAAATCTCATATACTGAAAGCTCAAAATATCAACCTAATTAGTCTATAATAATATAGATATTAAAACTTATTGAATATCAAATTTTATTATTTTTGAAGTTTTGTAACTATTTTTTTAGATTTTTGAAAGATGACAAAATTTTAGGTGCACCTATAATTATTTTATTATTTTTTGGGGAATTTTTTAAAAATTCAAAAAATGGTCAGAAAGCTCCAAATATAATCAAATTTGATATTCCACAAGATTTGAATAAGTACTTTATGTAGAGTGAATTAGATTGGTAATTTAAACTTTAATTTTGTAAGATCTCTCTATTTTTGTTTCACGAACACTGTAAGATCTCCCTATATATATAGTTAGTTAGATTATTGTGAAAACATTTGTATTTCGAGCTCAAGTGCATACGGCTCAAATTTTATCATAACACGTCCGAAATTCAAAATTATCATTCTCATTAAATTCTTCATATCAATTTATTTTGGATTTTTAAAAATCAGCAACAATAATTCAATATTTTATTATTATTTCAATGCTGATTTTCAAAAATCCCCCAAATTTTTGTATCCCCCAATATTTTGTTATGAAGAATTTAATGAGAATGATAATTTCGAATTTCGGATGTGTTACGATAAAATTTGAGCCATATGCACTTGAGCTCAAAATACAAACGCTTTCATAATAGTCTATATATATATATAATAAAGATATCGTGAGCTTAAACTCACGGAGACATTCCGTGAGCTTAACTCAAAAAATATATCAAATTATCTCTAAATTTTAATTTATCATTCTCATTAAATTATTTATATGAAAATCTCATGGGATGTAAAAATTTAGAGCATTTTAAGGTTTTTTAAGTCGTGGTTTTTAATTTTTAAAAATCAGCTCTATTATATAATAATAATATATTCAATATTTGAACATCATTTTAGAAAAATAAAAACGGTGGGTTCAAAAGCTCAAAAAACTTTAAATTTTTGCATCCCACAATATTTTCATATAAAAAATTTGGAGATAATTTGATTTACTTTTTGAGTTAAGCTCACGGAAGGCCGCCGTGAGCTTAAGCTCACGGTATCTTTACTCAATATATATATATATATAGAGAGAGAGAGAGAGAGAGAGTTGGGCTATGGTGCTATGCATAGCACGGATCACTCTCCTGCTATGGATCGGTTCTTAATTTTTAAAGTTTAAATGGTCGATCAAACCGTATAAAATAATTTTGTATGTATACCAAATTTTATATTTTTATAATTGTTTTAATATTTTTAAGATAGTTAGAAAATCACTTGATTTTCTAACTATGTTAAAAAATAGTAAAAATTTTAAAATAATATAAAATTTGGTCTACATCTAGATATTAATATAAAAATTATTTTGTACAGTTGGATCGTTCATTTGCACATTAATAACGAAGAACCGATCTGTACTATACATAGCACCATAACCCATATATATATAGTTTGGTTACGGTGATTCCATAAGTGTAAATGATCGATCCAACCATACAAAATGGTTTTCATATGAATATCTTGGTGTAGACCAAATTGTATATTTTTTAGATTTTTTTTACTACTGTGCGACCCTTTTCCGTGCGCTCCTCACCGCTGCGGGGCGATGGGATGTGGAAGAAGAACACGGAGATCCCTCCTAAGTATGTATTTATTTAGCACCGGTTAATTCTACCGTTCATACCCATTGGGAGTCCTTGTAGATTCCGATAGGCGCAAGCCACCACCGTTAATTACCCTGGGCTATTAACCTCGATGCACCTCTGGATCTCGAAAGGGGAAGCAAATACTATAGCTAAATGATAGTGAAGTGGTCGAGTGATCAAGTGTTTAAGTGATCGGGATAACTACGCAACACCCCGGACTTACAGTCAGATCAGTCTTGTGAGGCGGGAATGACAGAAGATGAACTTACCAACAGATCAGTTCTATCTTTAGGGTACAGTGTAAATTGAATCTACAAACAAATTGATTCAACTTACATGGAGTGTTAACAGGTGAACTTACCAACAGATCAGTTTGGGGTTTAAAAATAGGTGAAAATGAACTTACAAACAGATCAGTTCAGATTCAAAGGTAGAAAAAAATAAACTTATAAACAAAGCAGTTCGATTCAAAATAGATACGGATGCAATAAAAGATGAATTTACACACATATTAGTTCACTTATGTTCAGATATAAGAGGTATATAGATGAACTTACATACAAATCAGTTCACAGGTTACAGATAAAAGAGATGTAGATGAACTTACACACAGATCAGTTCGCAGGTTACAGATTACAGGGGTGCAGATGAACTTACTAACAGATCAGTTCACTTGATACAGAGTAGTGAAAATATATTGGTAGGGAATGAACTTACAAACAGATCAGTTCATTTTAGGGTAGAGAAAGATGAACTTACTAACAGATCAGTTCAATGTTGGCGGCTTCAAGAGATGATCTTACAAACATATTAGATCAACCTCTACGAAGAGATAGAAGATGAGTCTACAAATAGATCGACTCAATCTTAATTGATCTAGAAGATGAACTTACAAACAGATCAGTTCAATCTTAATTAGTCAATGACCAATCACACAAAATACAATCTAAAATACTAAGTCAGTTGATCTTGAGGTTGGTGAATCAGAAGATTAGTGGATATGGCCCATATACATATCTTACTGATCTTCTAGATCATAAATTCCAAGCACTGACCAGATTCATAAATCTAGGAACACTTCTACATCCAAAGTCAAACATGAAACGCTAAGTTAGTTCAATATTAAGACAGGTGTGTTAGTGACTGAACCAACAAACAGATCGGTTTAATTTCACTGTTTAGAAGATGAACTTACAAACATATCAGTTCAATCTTGTGACTTAGGAGATGAACCTACAAATAGGTCAGTTTGATCTCATGGACTAGAAGACAAACTTACAAATAAATCAGTTTAGTCTTACTAGCATGTTAAGTCATGAACAGTTATTCAAAACACAAGAATCAGTAGACAATGGACAGAGTCCCTACATTTGTCTTACTTGATCTTCTAAACCATGAATTCTAAGAACTTGGCTGATTCATAGATTCAAGGTTACATTGTACACAAAATTAGACTCGGAGCTCTTGGCTGGTCTAATATTGAGATATGTTTGTTAGAGAGTGAGTTTCTAATCAGATCATGGGCTTGTAAGCAGATAAATCTCATATCTGTGCACCACCAGCCTTGGGAGGCAGCTGGTGCATTAATGATCAATGAATCATCACTCTCAGCATTGTGATGTCACCTTTTCGGACATCATAATGTTCTTCTTTAAAGTCAACACACTCACTATGTTGATGTTGTTGTCTCGGGTGTCTTCTTGGCAGATGTCAGGATATTCTTTTCCTAATTGTTGTTGACTGACTGTTCTGAGCGTTGCATTAATTGTACAAAAATACTATGTTGCTCTACACCCCTTGTGGGAGCTTATTTAATCACTTTTAAAATGTAAAAGAATTATTGCATTTATTATTGACTTTTTATTAATAAGATAATACCCTTTATTATTATCTCAACTACAAAGGTAATTTTATTTTTATTTTTAACTCTTTTTATTTTTATAGAAAATCACTCACAAAAATAATAAAAAATAGGTTGGCTATTATTCATAATTTTAATAGATTTTTAGGATTTTTATAACAGCCAAAATAGCAAGTGAGGGCTTGGTCAAACAGAAAAAGCAAAAAAAGTCATTATGCTTTTAAAAAAATTTAGTGCAATAAAATTCTTAAAACTGGAATGTTTTTTCATAGAAAAATACTATGAAAAACAAAAAAAATAGAAATAAATTTGAGTCAATTTTGAGTTTGAGAAAACCTCCAAATGATTTTATTTACTCTTTATTTTTAATTTTCTGTTATTTATTGACTGTTGGGCTTAACTGATTGGGCCGAGATTTAATTCCTCTTAATTTCTACAGATTGGGCCCAATTCTATTTTCTTTTTATTTCCTCTGAGTTGGGCCTGTTCTTCAACTGGGCCGAGATTAATACTTGAATTAATCTGGGTCGTTGGATCTGTGTCAAGATTAGCACAGAGTTATTTAGATGTTTAGATGCATTTAAGCCGCTGGATTCATTTTGGATTGTATGTTGAATAGATCTAAGGCCCGGATTTAACCAGCTTTTAATTTTCTCAACTCTCGATAGATCTCATCCGCTGATGGATCTTCAAGATTGATGAGACGCTTCAAGATTCATGCCAAGTGATATCCCACTCCTCTGAAATGTTCCTACGTTAAGATTTATGTTGGGTGGTGGTTTTCGGTGATCGGAGCTCCTCTTCTCCAATCAGATTGGTGCCCTAGCGTCACCTTGCCTTGGCGAGTTCTTCTGTGGTGCCTGATTGAAGATTTATGCGGTGATCGACACTGTACGATGGCGTTGGCCAGTGTGCTAATAGGAATTGGTATCGAAATGCAATTATTCTCGAACTTGATAGAATTGATCGAATTTCTTGACAATTGTAAGCTTGCTGAGCATCGCCTTGATGTGCAAGCGTGATCTGAGGTGAGTAGGGAGGTTCTCCTTCGCTCTTAGTTGTGCCGAAGCATCTCATTGCTTGGTAGTGCACGGTATCGGTTGGTACCGGCCTCAATTAGCTCAAGTCATGATCTTTCATCGACTCTCAGATCCAATTGGCACTCCTCAGGCCTAAAGGCGCACCTAGGGCCAGTGTCTCGCTGAGTTCAGTGATGGTTGAGGCACGAAGCCATAATGTCGGTTGCTGTGTGCGACATTGAGATGCAATTCGACGAAATTGGCTAGTGTTCTAAGCAATTACAAGCTCAGTGTGCATCGCCTTGATCCATTAGTACGATGTAAAGTGAGTAGAGAGGCCCTCATTCTCTCACGGCCATGCTGAAGCATGGTGCTGACTGATAGTACTCGATACCGACTATGATTTCTCTTTAATTCAAGATGTAAATTAGATTTTGCACACTTGATTGTCATCTTTCAGGCCTAAAGGTTCACCTAGCAAGAGCTAGGGTCAGTGGCTCACTGAGTCAGATGATAACTTCAATGAATTTGAATCTTGACGATTAGCGATATACTGATCTTATCAGAATTAGTATATTTATAAGGGAATTACACAACTTTAACTGCTTTCTATCAATCACAGCAACTCAATCAAAGTAATTATAGAGTAATAAGTCCCTATATTTCAATTATCATCTAATTAGAAGCAAGAAAATCAATTGAAAAATGAAAATTCTCAACGAAAATCAACACAACAACAAATGAATTGCAAATTTTTTATGTTTGTGACCGATCCAGGCCTAAAGGCTCACCAATCACCTTGTGATTGGGCCAGTGGCTCAATGGATTCAGTTAATTGATATTGATTGATGTTCTTTAAGGAAGAAACAGTAAAGAGATAGAAGAAAGAAGTAAATTTTCGAAGGGAAATAGTAAGAACAAGAAAGAAAGTTCAATTGACTACTTGACAAACATGAATTGAATGTTTTAAGCTTAATTCTAGAAAAAGAAATGCCAAGAAAACACTGATTAAACTCATGAACACTTCTAATTACCTTTGAATTCAAAGTAGTAGCTCAAATTGAGTAGATTTCTTGTTAAGTCTCGCAAACCCTCTCTCTCTCTACACTGAGTGATCAATGATGAGTGTGTGTGAGTGTGTTCTCTCTCTTAATTGCTCAATTTAGAGATTGCTCTTGCTAAACTTGGACCTCTTCTTACTGTTGTTGGCTGCAATGTTTATATAGCTCTCAATCGGCCACCTTCTTGATTGTGATTGGTTGATCAACCTTGAGTCGGATTGCCAGCTTGGATGCATCTTCACCTTTCACTCTTCATGTTTGAACGGTTGTGATGAGTTTGTGTTTGTTGTTGGGTTGCTTAACCGTTTCTGTTATCGCCTTTAACTGTGTCACGACTCAGTTGACCCTAATTCAACACATGCTTCAATTGACAAGCAGGCCCAACCCCACCATATCATATTTAAACGCCTCTGCTTCAATTCCAACGTCTCTCCACTTTCAATTGCACTAACTTGCATCCAATCGTAAAACCGGGCTTCTTCCTTATCTTTTCTCTTGGCCAATTTTAGATATTTTCATTCAATTGCTTTAGTAATTCATCTCCATTAGTGTCGCCTCACCTCAAAGATACTACCTAACTACGCAATTTGATCTCTAAAATATCAATTGAACTTGCCTCTTTATTACTGCTTTTAGCAGTTCTCGACCCTTGAACCTCCTCTTGACTCAATTTTCTTATCAATTTGCCTTCATCAGCATCGCCTTACCTCAAAGGATCCACCTTACAAAGCAATTTGACCTCTGCAGTGTCAATTCATTCACTCTCCTTCGGCTTAATTTCATGTACCGCTCGATTCAGCTCTCAATTTATCTCATCTTCTCAATTAATTCGATAATGTCTTCATTCCCTCATTGTCTAATCACTGTTGGCTCTTCAACCACCTCTAGTTATGGTAAGGCGCCAAGAGAAGAGAAAGGTGCGAGCTGTGTTTGAATCGGGCAATGGCGAGAAGAGAAAGGAGGGAGAGAGCTCTTCGGCTGGGTTGGATACGTCTGGCACACATGAACCAAGGCGTAGGGGAGAAGGAGAACAAAGATTCAAGGCGCTTAGACCAGGTTCACCTTCTCTTTACCTCTCATTTAAATTCAACTGAGTTGAATTGAATAGGTAGGCGGAATAGACTTGGTTCATAGATTTAATTCATGCACCTACTCACATTGTTCTGACTGCTGGGTCCCACCTGTAAGGTTTTAGGGTTTAGATATGTAGGCTTGGTTGGCAGTTGATTAGTGTTAATGTGCTGAGATGGCTCTGTCTGATTGGTTGTTTATTTAATAAATAACTCTCTAACACTAATGATCTAGTTAATGATTAGTTGTGGTGGCTCTGACTAATGGTGCCATGTTTGTTGATTACGCTGATCTGTACCAACCAGATAAGACCACATGTAACCCTCGTGTACACTGTGTGATGACATGGCACCAGTGTGTGTATGCCACGTGGCACATGACACCGGTGTGTGCATGCCACGTGGCACCAAGTGGGGCCCACTTTTCAGTCATCTTGTGGCATGGTGGGACGCACAGTGGTGAGGTGCACTAATACTTGTTAGTGTTAGAGTGATCTACAGTCAATCATGTGATGATTATACTTAAATTATGTATTAGGATGACTATTTATGATATATTATTTGTTCCTTGAGTTGTTTATTATTTGTATATTGAGTTGGACTCAATTGTGAAATATATACATTAATTAATAATAAGTCTAAAATGTCCCTAATATGTTAATTATCTATGAACAATAATTAACTAACATTAGTGTGTAATTTGAGTGATGATTGTGTTTCACAAATCATACGATAAGTGTTATCGGCTCAATTACATAAATAACATGTTGGACATGTTATTGGACTTGACCTGTAATAAAATACTATGAGGATTGTGTTTGTGTCATTAGTATTTTATTTGCTTGCTAATTCTTAGGTATGAGATGAGTGTTCTTCTTATACAAATGATTTGCATTTGTGGATATTATCCAACATTGTCCATAACTGGCAGCCATACAGATTTTATCTCGATGTACATTTTTTGTATGAAGAAGAAGTATGAATCAAGAATACCATTGTCCCTCTCGTTTGTTGACGTGAGCGATGGTATCCAAATTGGGCGCCCCTAGATAAAGAATGTAGTGCAAGAATGACACATTCCTATTTTACACCGTTCTCGTTATCATATGATATGGAATGAGCTCGGGACGATTGTCGTCGTTCAAGACCAAGATATTTGTAGCGTACATTATATTTGTATTTCTTATGGGTCACAATGCACATTACTAGGTGCCGCTTGTGATTTATGATGATTAAAAATATTTTAATCTCATTGCTAAGTGTATACAGGTCCCAAATGGTCACACCGTATAAGAACAAAGGCTATAAACATTTCTTGATCATTTTGGTATTAGTTCTTTAGAATTAACATTAGTTAATTAATCATTAGACATGATTAATTAAGTATATCTATCAAAGAATTTGATAGGTAGGTCAAAACGGGTCAAAAGTAGGTCCCGGGGAGTGTTTTCACATACGGTCCCCATACGGCTCTGGGCACAGTGAATTCTAGTCAGTTTTCTGCACTGTGTGGTTCTGCGCACGGTTCAGTTTTTGAGTCGGTTCAGGGGGTTATCTTGCTCCAAAATAGCCAAATTTTAACAGAACGTGGCCAACTATTAGTGGAAGGTTTTCATATAAAAAAAGGCCATACCTATAGTCAAAAAATTCTGCTGAATTTTTGTGCACCAGTTTTGATTTTTCTCATGTGTTGAGAACCCTTTCCATCACGTCTAAGAGTTAGAATTCATGGAGAAGGACCAGAGGATCAATGAGAGCACTCTCAATTGCCCTAGCAAGAGGTTGAGAAGACGTTGGTGGATACTGTTGGAGGAGATCTCAGTTGGTCGCTTGGTGTCGTGCGCGTCTCCCGATAATTTTCTACCCTTCCAGTGACTCAAGCACGCATCAAAGGTATATTAATCTTATTTATAACTTATGTTTGGTTCAGTTTAAATCACATACAAGATCTTTTTGGTATTTTAGATGAAAATTTTCAAATTTATACACTAGTTACACCGATAAAATCCCAACAGTGATATCAGAGCATTTTATTGTTGTATGTGATTTGATCGTGGCCAAATCATCAAGTTTATATGATTGTTCTTGTTCTTAAATATGTTATCTTGATGATCATGTATGAATTATATTGAGTCTCATAAGTAGACATAAGATTTGATTGATTTGTGTTGTCAAAACCCGTTTTCTAGCGTAGTTGATAGGTTTGACATGATTTACTTGTGAAAACTCATTAGAACTGATTTTAGGTCCAGTTTTTTGACCTTCTTGGGGTTAGTTATTGTTGTGACTGGCCATGAGTTATCATCTAAGATTAGCCTTTTTTCAGTTTTGGGGCCTCGGCCTTAACGGGTTCTTGATTGGGTGCCAAAATAAGAGTTGGTAATTTTTGGACAGCGGCTTAATTAATTAGGGCTGCATTTCCTTGTGATTTGTTGATCACATTGAAAGTGAAACTGGATCTAATTGTGCATGATTATTGGATTACAAGAATAAGAACGATTACAATCGGTTTGTGCATGTGTTGCATGGCGCTAACTTTGTTTTGCAGGAGCGGGTTTGTATAGCCATATGTTCAAGCTTTGTGTGTTGTATTGAATGCATGTGATTGTTTGTAATGCGACCTAAGGTGCCCCGTATTATTAATAATTAAATGAGAGTGTTTACCTTTGAAAAATTTCAAGGATGAAGCAGCTGGACAATTAAGGATAAATATCAATGATAAATCATGAGAAGGGGAAAGATAAAAGGCAGGTGATAGTGGGGACCACCAGCCAGAAGAGGTCGTTGCTGAATTCCAGAACAATCCTATTTGTCCCACAAAGAAATCCTGAGCATAAAACAGAGGGTATAAATACCCCATCATCCACTATCCACTCGGCGTGAGTGACAGCCGGGAGACTCAAGAGAGGGAAGAGATCTCTCGGGTGTCACCCATGAAATCATACTTTTCTGACAAGTGGGTCCCACCCCTCAGTGATGGATATCAATGAAGTCAAGATCAAACCCTAAATATTGATCTTCAAGCAAGCCCTATGAGCTGAACCAATACAATCCCTATACTATATGGAATAGTATCAATGCCAAGCCAGTATTTTGATACAACCAATCATAAGAAATCTCAATATGATTTTACTTTCAAGGCTGACCTGGTGCCAAAGCTGTGAGCAACCACCTAACCGTGCTTTGATTTGTGTCAATTGCTGATAAGTAGTCAGCTCTTTGACCAAATCACCCTCATGTTAAGGGATTGAAAGTAAATTTCACAAGACTGATCGGGTGCCAAAGCTGGGAGCAACCACCTAATCAAGTCTAGATTTGTATCAATTGCTGATAAGTAGTCAGCATTTGATCAAATCAAACCCTAATAAGCATCATTATTGGTGTTGATTGGGGAAGAGTTTCTGCAAAGAGAATATTTGGCAGAGACACTCGGCTACAACTGATAACTAATAAATAGGGATTTTATAATAGGGAAATAAAGGGTTTTCTTGGCAAATGAATTTTTAATGCAAGGAGGCAGGAGAAAAAGTGGAATTAAAAATTACAGGAATGATCATCATAAATTTAGGGATTTTTGGTGAAAATTTCATGATCTTTGGATA
The DNA here is from genome assembly GCA_964058805.1 of Schoenoplectus triqueter. Taxonomy (NCBI): domain Eukaryota; kingdom Viridiplantae; phylum Streptophyta; class Magnoliopsida; order Poales; family Cyperaceae; genus Schoenoplectus; species Schoenoplectus triqueter. Next base: position 3,553 of record CAXKVV010001014.1, on the reverse strand, counting down.
AGTGGAGCTATCAGAATAAAATCAGAGAAGATAAAACAGATTAAACAGGCAGATCAAAAGGCTGAGATTTGATTAGGGCCTCTCTGGGTACAATTTGGGGATAGTAACATTTCTGGGTGCAAATTGGGGGTTCCAAACATGCACACACATGCAGGATTAAAGAGAGAAAGAGGGTGTCACGTGTCAGTACCTCATTGGTCCACCTCAGCCATGTGGGTCCCACCACTACACTGACCTGACATGTGGGTCCCACCAATATGCCACGTGGCAGGCCATGACAGAGCCACCTCAGCACTTACATGCCACATGGCAATACAGCAACAACACACCTCAGCACTTACATGCCACATGGCAATATAGCAACAGCACACCTCAATAGATTAAATTATACCAATTACCACATGGATGCATACCATTGGTGCAGTTAAGCAGTGTGGGCCCCACAGGTGACACATGGCATTCATTAACAAGTGTCACCTCAACATAGATTAATATTATAACAGATGATTAATAGGGTGATTAAACATGTAGCCCTATAGGATCATGCCAAGTCAGATCTGTTAGGCCTAAGCAGGCCATTAGTCAAGTCACAATTGAATATATGGGCCTAGACTTGATTACTTACATAAGGGGCCCATCTGTAAGGTTTATGAGTGTACAACTCACACAAGTAATCATGCACCAAGCCCATGCGCAAATCTAAACAGAGATTTAAATCAAAAGGAAAATGCGATGTGTACCTGGCTTATTTGTGTTGCGCCTCTGACAGTGGGCCCCAGTGTGTTGTGGACTTTGTGCGCCGAGCGCAGCTCCTTCTCTTCCTTCTCCTTCTCCCCTCCCTCTCTTTCTTCTTCTTCTCGACGAGGCAGAAAGCGTCATTGATGCCGATCAAGGTCTCCAAGGCTCACAACTTCAATTCCTTTTAGTTAGAACTAGCCTATACATGAGAGAAGATGTGTGAATGATCAAAATTGAAAGATAGTAAGCGAATAGGGTGATTGAGAGAGATGAATACCTCGGATGATCAATGAGGTACTTCGATTATTGTGTTTAAACTCAAAATTGATGATGCAGGCAATCTCTAATCACCTAGGCGATGCTGTAAATGAAGAGAGGGACAACAATTAGGCATTGAATTAAAGCAATTGAGATGAGGTGATGAAATCGGGCAAATTGAGAAAAGTTGAAACCTTATGCCATAGACTCGAATTAACAGTGCTTATAGCTTCTATGCACTCACGCGATGGTGTTGAGGTGATGAAGATTGGCAATTGAATGGAGTAGATATGATTTGAGTCAAAGCTTGAGCTCGGATGAACAAATTAGAACTTGAGAGGTGAATTATAATGGCAGAGAGCAAAGAGGCGTCTTAGAGGCATTTAAATGAGTATAGAAACTGAGCTCATTGTAAGGGGTTACACCGATGCTAGTTTTTAGACCGATCACGATGATCTGAGATCACAATCAGGATTTGTGTTCGTGCTCAATGGTGGTGCTATGAGTTGGAAGAGTTCCAAACAGGAGACTACAGCAGACTCAACCACCGAGGCTGAATACATAGCTGCCTCGGAGGCAGCTAAGGAAGGTGTGTGGATCAAGAAGTTCGTGACTGAGCTGGGAGTGGTCCCTAGTGCTTCAGGACCACTGGAGCTCTATTGTGACAACAATGGAGCTATTGCCCAAGCAAAAGAACCTCGATCGCATCAGAAATCAAAGCATGTTCTACGAAGATATCACCTTATTCGTGAGATTATCGAAAGAGGTGATGTTAAGATTTGTAAAGTAGATACGGAGGCGAACACAACCGACCCGCTAACAAATCCTCTATCTCAAGCCAAGCATACGATGTATACATCATGTATGGGCATCTGGTTTATGCGGGATTGGTAATGAGATTTGAGTCATGTGCATGTGATGTACTCGAGGCTACTATTTGGTTAGATATTTCTTTTATATATGTTGATGTGTATGAGATTGGCTCTAGCTCAAGTGAGAGATTGTTAGTGTTAGAGTGATCTACAGCCAATCATGTGATGATTATACTTAAATTATGTATTAGAATGACTATGTATGATATATCATTTGTTCCTTGAGTTGTTTATTATTTGTATATTGAGTTGGACTCAATTGTGAAATATATACATTAATTAATAATAACTCTAAAATGTCCCTAATATGTTAATTACCTAGGAACAATAATTAACTAAGATTAGTGTGTAAGTTGAGTGATGATTGTGTTTCACAAATCATACGATAAGTGTTATCGGCTCAATTACACAAATAACGTGTTGGACATGTTATTGGACCTGACCTGTAATAAAATACTATAAGGATTGTGTTTGTGTCGTTAGTATTTTATTTGTTTGTTAATTCTTAGGTATGAGATGAGTGTTCTTCTTATACAAATAATTTGCATTTGTGGATATTATCCAACGTTGTCTGTAACTGACAATCATACAGATTTTATCTCGATGTATATTTTTTGTATGAAGAAGAAGTATGAATCAAGAATACCGATGTCCCTCTCGTTTGTTTACGTGAGCGATGGTATCCAAATTGGGCGCCCCTAGATAAAGAATGTAGTGCAAGAATGACACATTCCTATTTTGCACCGTTCTGGATATCATATGACATGGAATGAGCTCGGGAAGATTGTCGTCGTTCAGGACCAATATATTTGTAGCATACATTATATCTGTATTTCTTAGGGGTCACAATGCACATTGCTAGGTGCTGCTTGTGATTTATGATGATTAAAAATATTTTAATCTCATTGCTAAGTGTATACAGGTCCCAAAGGGTCACATCGTATAAGAACAAAGCCTATAAATATTTCTTGATCATTTTTATATTAGTTCTCTAGAATTAACATGAGTTAATTAATCATTAGACATGATTAATTAAGTATATCTATCAAAGAGTTTGATAGGTAGGTCAAAACAGGTCACGAACAGTGTTTTTGGGACACATACGGACCCCGTACGGCCCTGGGCATAGTGAATTCTGGGCAGTTTTCTGCACAGTACGGTTTTGTGCATGGTTTGGTTTTTGAGTCGGTTCGGGGGGTTATCTTGCTCCAAAAATATCCAAATTTGAACAGAACGTGGCCAACTATTAGTGGAAGGTTTCCATATAAAAAGGTCATACCTATAGTCAAGAAACTCGAGATTTTTCGTTCCTAATCGACCCAAAATCTGCATAATTTCTACTGCACCAGTTTTGATTTTCTCATGTGTTGAGAACTCTTTCCACCACCTCTAAGAGTTTAAGCTCACGGTATCTTTAATATATATATATATATATATATATATATATATATATATATATATCCATAGAGTAAATATAAAATATAACGTATTGTACGGGTGTGTTCGTGCACCACGTTAAAATCTCAAACTTTAAGTTAAAAAATAATCGATCCAAACTGTTCAATTTATTCTCTATACCAAACTCTTATATAAAATCAAATTTTATATTTTTTTAAAAAAATTTGATTTTCTTTACCAAGAGAGTTGCTTGATTTAAGGATTTTGAATTAGATATAGTGATGATT
>CAXKVV010001013.1:0-33538 GCA_964058805.1 Schoenoplectus triqueter | reverse complement strand
GCCCACATATTAACTGAGGATCTAGGAGGATCTTATAGAAACAAATTCTACGTAGCTTAAATATTGGATTATTTTTGTACTATATGCCTGCTGATATTATCTCTGCTACAATTGCAGACTGTTTATGAGAACACTTTGATGCAACACCACGTGGCAGTTCCACCTGGTTCCATGGGAAAAATATCATATATTGCTCCTGCTGGTCAATACAGCCTTAAGGTTAAAGTTTAGGTTCTATTATTTTGCACCTAGAGTTTCTTCTTTGAGAGGTTATCAATGTTTTCTGTTTATTTGTTTGTGTGGGATCCTGTTGCATGTGGCCCTTAAATATCAATGATATTTAACCCTGGAAAATATGAAATGTCATGAATGACGCCACCTTGTTTATGTGTTGGCTAGGCAGAGTTTATTTGGGTTGTGAGCAGGGTGAGATGATTATTACCCAATTTCATCAATAGGTTGGGCTTTCATTTGGAGCAATTTAGTTTGGCTGAGTTTTGTATAAGAAATTGAAGTGGTAGTATTTATGCGAGCAATTTAGTTTCTGATTCTGGGGATGCATGATCAGAAGCTTTGCTACAGTAGGGTATTGAAAGGCATGAGAAAATTATTTTTTAGTAAAATGTAAAACCTTTTTTAAAAATTTGATCATGCTTTCTAGTCACTAAATATATTATGAGGAAGACCAAATCTTCTGCTTGACATGGTTGAATCGGTCGACTGATTCTGATCACAAAGCAAATACTGAATAGTCTCGTTTTTCACACTGTATATTTGTACACATGAAGATAGTAAGAAAATAGGAATAATTTTGTTCTCTATAGAAGTCGCGAGAGCATGATTACATGAAATTGTAGATCTGTATGATATTATGAGAGCAATGAAACATGACATTATTTTTTGAGTTAGACTATGGTGCTACGTGTAGTTAATGATCAAATTTGCTACGGACTCAAAAATATAGTTAAATCATCTCCAAATCTTGATTTATGAGTCTCAATAAATTATTTATATCAAAATATGATGGGATATAGATTTTTCAATTTTTTGAATTTTTTAAGTATTAGTTTTGAATTTTTAAAAATGACCTAGAAAGTATGTATTATTTTATTATTATTATTGAATCATCTTAAAAAATCCAAAACTAACACTTAGAAAATTTAAAAAAAATAGAAATTTTTTAAATCCCATCATTTTTTGATATAAAGAATTTATTGATATTCATAAATCAAGATTTGAAGATGATATACCTATATTTTTTAGTCCGTAGCAAATTTGATCATTAACTACGCTTAGCACCATAGCCTAACTCTTATTTTTTTCCTTTTTATTAATATGATAGTTCTTTGCTTTGTACTTTGTAGATCTTCATGAATAATTTTCTTTTCTTTTTTCTTATCTATCTCTTTGTTTCTTTTTCGGGAACAGGACACAGTACTTGAGGTGGAATTTCAAGGTGTCAAAAAGGAGTTCACTATGCTTCAGGTCTCCTTGTTTTCACATCAGGTTTTTAGTATTAATGTATGAGGAAGTTGCCTTATTCATCTAACTTCCTTTTTTTAAAAAATATTGTAGTCATGGCCAGTGCGTTCTCCCAGACCTGTTGCTTCAAAGCTTGCTGCAGATACACCTCTTTTGACTGGGCAGGTATAGTTGAGAATGATAACTATAGTTCTATTGCAGTTGTTTCTTCCGTTCTCTTTCTTCACGGTGTAAAGTGAAGCTAGTTTTGGTTCATACTTATTTGGGTTTTTCAGATAATAACACTTTAATTTACCATACCTCAGTATATCTTTGGCTTGGATATATTTGTACAAGCTGAATTTTGGATTGGAAACTACATGAATGAATTCTTGAATTGTATACTTTATACGTGGATTTCTAGAGTTTTGTTCTAGTGTACCCTTTATTCTTTTTCAACTGTTAGCTGGTGATAGTGTACCTTATTTTGATATAACCTTCCTTTTTGCAGCGTGTGCTCGATGCATTGTTTCCATCTGTGCTGGGTGGAACTTGTGCTATTCCTGGAGCTTTTGGCTGTGGTAAAACTGTCATTAGCCAGGCCCTTTCTAAGGTAGAACCTATCTGTTTACCTGTGCATTGTTTTCTTGTGTGCTTCTTTTCTCATCTTTTGTTAGCATTTCTAATCTATTCATGTTATCATTTCCTACAGTACTCTAACTCAGATACAGTTGTCTACGTGGGATGTGGAGAAAGAGGGAATGAGATGGCTGAGGTTTGTGTAATAGAATTTAAGTAACTTTACTCTTTTCTTGTGCATTATGAGCAAAACTAAATTTTTGTTCTTTATGTAACAAAGTGCTGTAATGAAAATTGTGAAACTTCTAGATCTAGTCTATTCCAAGTAAAATATTTTACCCAGAATTGAATCACGAAAAAATGATGATTATATAGGAGATTGGCCATTCCTATGCATTTTTATCTGTTTTTTCGTGTCATTATTTACTGTTATTATCTGGATAAATCACAAAAATGTTAAATGGAAACAAAAAGAGTAAAGAAATTAAAAGATAACAAAAAGAAATAACTAAAAGGTAGTTGTTACATTAGTAACTGAAGGCCTGAAGCTAAAACTTTTAAGTTCCTTATCTTACTGAATTAGCCTCACAAACTTTAATAATCAATATTTTCTTCAATATAAGTATGAGAACGCTTCATTGGTTAGGTGCTCATGGATTTCCCGCAATTGACAATGACGCTACCTGATGGGCGTGAGGAGTCTGTCATGAAGCGTACTACTCTTGTTGCTAACACGTCCAACATGCCCGTCGCTGCCCGTGAGGCTTCAATTTATACTGGTATGGCAAATTCTAATTGTGTGTCCATGTATCAAATGCTTCTGTTTTGTTAAAGAAAATTTATTCCCATGCAATTTGTTTGAAGAGGATTTTCAATACGCCATCTCAAATTGATAACTTGGTGGTTGGTTTGAATCACTTTCTGGGTGATGGCATGCCCCATTTAACTTTATTCATTTGTTGATACAATTGTATCAGGTATTACCATTGCTGAATACTTCCGTGATATGGGATATAATGTTAGTATGATGGCCGACTCCACCTCCCGTTGGGCTGAGGCGTTGCGTGAAATTTCTGGTCGTCTGGTAAATTAATTTATTCATTGATCCGCTATTAATTATTTTTTGTAAAGATTGTTTTTTTTGTGATATCATGATATCTACTAGCTAACAGTAGTTACACTGATTGGCTGATCTCCTGAAAATGATAATGGCAGCATGTTAATTTTTCTGGGTGTTTAGTAAATATTTCTTTACCATTACCTCTAGTACTTCAAGTAGAAGGTGATCTTGGCATTATTTTACTTATCTGTGTAATTGCAAACTTATAAATTGAACTAGCTAACAAAAATTCGGTCGGTTGTTGCCTATAAGATTCATCATATAATCTTCTTTTGCAACTGTTTTCAAAATCTTTTTAAATGCTATAATTTGGTAACCAGACTATACAATACATTATTGTAGAGTATTCAAAATCTTTTTAAATGCCATAATTTGGTAACCAGACTATACAATACATTCTTGTAGAGCAAGGAGAAAAAGATAGGATTTCAGATATAGATGACACTAAAGGAAGACATTGGAATAAAAAATTTCATTTCTGGTTCAGTTGCTCATTACACATATACTTTGATGATTTAAATTAGCTCTTGATGGTAAATACATTCTTTATTTTGGTGAATTGTTAGGCTGAGATGCCTGCTGATAGTGGCTATCCTGCATACCTGGCAGCACGTTTGGCTTCGTTCTATGAGCGTGCTGGTAAGGTGAAGTGCCTTGGTGGCCCAGACAGAACTGGTAGTGTCACCATTGTTGGTGCTGTATCTCCTCCTGGTGGTGACTTCTCTGATCCTGTCACTTCTGCAACTCTTGGTATCGTCCAGGTAAGTTTAATGTTACAAAATTGTATGAGGGCAGTTTGATGTTTAGACTGAGTTGGGTTTGCACTTATTTTTTTGGACTTGACTGTAAAGGTTTCAACATTTTGTCAACTGATGAGCATGATTCATCGATCTAATAACTAACATAAAGAATACTTAGAAATAGTGCATCACCACTTGAGAACTTTTCAAAAATATTCTCAATTATATTCTTGGGTTAACATGAGATTGATGTCACTTATGTTGTGGTACTTTACTTTGGTTCCGCAAGAATGAATAATTTGTGTTATGTTTATCCTTCTAATGCTCATTACATATTTTCCAGGTGTTTTGGGGTCTAGATAAGAAGCTTGCTCAGAGGAAGCATTTTCCTTCTGTTAACTGGCTCATTTCCTACTCCAAATACTCCAAGGTCAGTGCATTCTCCTTTCTTTTCTTTTTTATTCGATGTAAACAAGGTTTCTGTTTGACACAAATTATGGCTAATATATGTCCTTTTTGTTTCCATAAAGTTTTTTCTATCTAGTTTAAAGCTTTATTCTAGTTATAACAAATTTCACTTCTTAATTATATATCTTCTGGTGTTATACAATTATATAATGACATGCTCTTTACTTGCTTCTCAGTTGTTTAATCATAACGTGGTATGTTTTCAGGCCCTAGAATCATTCTATGAGAAGTTTGACCCAGATTTCATCGATATCAGAACAAAGGCTCGTGAGGTTCTACAAAGAGAAGATGACCTCAATGAAATCGTGCAGGTACAAATTTTGTCTATTTTGTTTCCATCTTAACTCAATTTTTTTTAATAAATTTACCACTTTGTTGGTTACTTGTAAGGCTATCGGTAGCAACTACTTTTGAATTTTGATTGTTAATTTCTCTTAGAATCTGTGTGATGCTATTCCATCATATGCTTATTCATCCTGTATTCCCATTACATGTCCTTGCAGAGAAAGTTCAGTTCGTTCTAATTAAATTTTAAATGTTTAGCTTGTCGGTAAAGATGCACTGGCAGAGACAGACAAGATTATTTTAGAGACAGCCAAGCTTCTAAGAGAAGATTATCTTGCACAAAATGCATTTACCCCGTAAGATTTCTCTCTCCATCCATATCTCTGGTTTATATATGAAATATAAGTCAACATTCCATAAGTCCTAGTCTGGTCAAAAAGATACATCTGATGGAATTGTTTTTATAAACGGATCTGTAGTGCAATTCATTACAGAAGGTCCCTGTTTATTTTGCTGTTGGATCCTTCTCTGTTCCAGTTTTTTGGAACTTAGTTTTTCTGATTTTGGGGTTGGATTTAGTATATAGCTTAATTTATTAACTGAGTTGTTGGCCTAGGTATGATAAATTCTGCCCTTTCTACAAATCTGTGTGGATGATGCGCAACATTATTCACTTCAACATGCTTGCCAATCAGGTAGTAATTTTTATCCTTTTTGTTGCTGCAGATTACATTATATTTCTTTTTCTTTTTTTGAAGTAGTAGGTGAAAAGTCTGCTATAATTTTTCATTAAAGCAAATTGAAGAAGAGTTATAGATATTAGAAAGAAGAAGAAAAACAAAGATAGAAAGAGATAAGAAATATGAAATACAAGCCTAACCCTAAACCCTAACCGAAGAGTGAAATAAACTGAAATGAAATGAAAAACAAGCTCCATCCGTCCATCGATCAGGTCGTTGTAGCCATACACTCTTGGAAGTTGATATAGATCGTATCGGATGGGAGTTTGGTGTGATTTGGGTTTAGATTCTCGGATGGTGAAGGAGTTTAGGTTATCGGCTTGGGTTTAGATTTTCGGTTTGAGGAGGGGTTAGATTATCGGTTTGGGTTTAGGTTTAGGTTTAGGGTCTAGGTTCTAGGTTTAGGGTTTGACTCTGTCTTCAATATGGTTTAGGTTCAAGTTTTAGGTTTAGGTTATAGGTTCAGGGGTTTAGATTCTAGGTTCACGGTTTGTCTCTAGCCTCATTGGGGCATCATCAACTGCGAGGTAGGACGACTCCAGGTGAGACAATCCACGGGTTCAGAAAAACAAGGCAGGGAAGAAGCACAACAGGGCTCAGCCTTGGCAGGGAACAAAGCAGGTTCAAGGTTTAGGTTAGGTTCACAGCAGGGCTCGACCTTGGCAAACAAAGGCACACACAGACCCGATCAGAAATGGATAGGTAGTACGCCCTCCCCCTTTCTGAGGTTGAACGGAGCACGTGAGGTTCGTCTAGCGCTGATGGCGGCCTCCCCCGCCTAGGGTTTTCAGCTGCCTCACCTTTTCACCTTTTGAATCGTGAGAGAGCGCTTATTCGGAAATCATATTATTTCATATGTTACTAATCTACAAACATGGTTAAAACAAACTATTTGAAGTTACAAATAGCTTTTACAGAGTTGGTAATTATTTGGACGTAACTGGGAGAAGACGTTACTTTGCAAGAATAAATTTTAAGTCTTGATGGTATTTATTCTCTTTTCACTTGCCCTGAAATAATAGGCGGTAGAGAGAGCTGCTGGTTCTGATGGTCACAAGATAACTTACAGTGTGATCAAGCATCGGATGGGTGACCTTTTCTACCGCTTAGTGTAAGCAATTCATCTGATACTTTGATTCATTCATCTGATACTTTTGATTCTTTTATTTTATTTTCTTTTAATCATTGTTATATTATTTTGTTTTCAGAAAAAAACCCTAATTATTTCTTTTTACAGAATTTAGCGAGTCCTTATCTGCAAATAATACCCACTAATTATGCATTTTTTTCCAATAATCATTCATATTTATCTTTTCTTGTGATGGTAAATATATATGATTTATTCTTGACATGAATCTGTTTGAAAATGTCAACAGATAGTGCCCATAAAATGACTTGGTCATATTTCTCTTTTCCTGTGATGGTAGATATATATGATTTATTCTTCACATGAATCTGTTTGAAAATGTCAACAGATAATGCCCATAAAATGACTTGGTCCAAAATATGTTTTGGAGTTTTAGCATTCTCATTTGATGAGTAATTCATAGAAGATTCATGGACTAACTAGGGTCGCATAACTGAGCAAACAAACACATCATTCATCCTTTTTTTTTCTTAAATAGGTCCCAAAAATTCGAAGACCCGGCAGAGGGAGAGGAAGCCCTGGTGGCAAAATTCAAGCAATTATATGACGATCTCACCACCGGTTTCCGTAATCTGGAGGATGAGGCAAGGTGAGAAGGAATAAAAAAGTAGTTCTTTGTTATGCCTATTCTAGTTTTGAGCATATGAGGCTGCCAGACAGTTGGTGGGTTTATTTATTTCTTTTTGTACGAGGGAATTTTCTGTCTCCAGTCATTGTATTATTGTTTTTTTTTTGTTGTTGAATTTAAGAATCTGGGACGGCCCTTTTTGTGTATTAAATTGTGTAGCAATAAGATATGGACGTGTGGAGATGCGTAAATAAACGTGCTGGTCCATCTAGAACAACCTTTTTTTGTTTTTTGCTCGGTTTGGTATAGATGTGCATTTCGTTATCTATGTGAATTTTAAATCTACATTTGAGAATCAATATATACTGTTGCTACTTACTTTTGCAGTGGTAGCCCCTGTTCTTTCATGTACTGTGCATAAGCAGAATACCACTATACCAGTTCGCATGTGCGAATTCCAGAATGTCTATAATTGATTCCAGTTGTGACGAAAGGAAAAAAGGAAAACGGACCCAATGGGTAGGCTTCGGTATCATCACTGACTCTGGAATTTCATTGCCGTTGTCTCTCTCCATGAATGTTACTCTCATGATTGTCGTTTGTCCTCAAATGATGGCTCCTATCACCTTGAACGTTGCTCTCATGATTGTACGCTATTGACGGGAGCCCATTGACCTCTAATTTGTTCATTTCTGTATCATTCCTCTATCGTCTTTGATAATTATTACAATCATTGTTTTAAAATGTGGTCCGATTATGTTATGTTTATGCGGTGTGATGTTGCATACATAAGAATATGTATTCGTATATTTAACAATGTGCGTTATTTTTTAAAATATTTATCGTATTAAATCTATAAAATTAATTATATGATATTTTTCATGTAAAATATTTAAAATTATATTGATATCTTATTATATTTTCTTATTTTACATTAAAATTCTTTAAAAATAAATGATTGATTCAAATATTGTAAAAAAAAATTAGAATACATATCCGCATATGTAATTCCCATACTGAACCGTATATGCACCCGCATGTCGCATATACGCTATACAGCGGTCAACCGCGCGTATATTGAAATCTGCATTTTAAAATCTTGATTACAACAACAATAACAAAGCCTTTAATCTCAAATAAATTAGGGTAGGTTATTTTCGATAATTATTAACAATATTAAAATAAATTAATGCAGACAAACAAAGAGTTGTCGCTTGTGTTTAAGAGATGCTAACAAAAGTGTGTCCAATTTCACTTTTTGAATTCGGTAAAATCTTACCTACGAGCATTAAAATGCCAAAAATTGGATAATTTTCATCCTTATTTCAACTTCTGAATGGTGACGGCCCTCATATTTTTCCTCAAAAAAATATTTAAAATTTGAGTGCACCACCCTCATCTTTTCCTCGAAAAAAAACTTTTGAATGGTGTAATATAGTAGATCTCCGTATGGAAGGAGAAGGTTATCTTTAATTTGAGTGTCCCTAACATTAGTTAAAGAAGAAGATAGCACAAATAAATGACAATGTTACGCAGTATACAGTAAAGATAATTGCACTCAATTAAAATTAGTGGGATTCATTGACAAATTATTACCTTGACAACATTTTTTATAATTTCTTAAAAAAACTATTAACTTATTTTTAAAAGAATAAGGGCCTCATAAACTCGGCTGTATATTACTTTGTCTTTCACGAAATTTGAACCTGAATTACTCTATAGAGACGAAATTTAATACTATATGTACTATACTTGTGATTCTAAAATTCATTAAATTTAGATTGCTATAAATTAATTTCATGTAATTTTGATTGTTTTTTTATGAAATATTAAGTGACTTACATCACATAAAATTTGGAACTCAATCTATCTAATAAAGTTCAAAGATATATCTATAATTTTTGTACTAGGAACATTATTATTAAATTATCAAATTAACCATTGTCAATAGACCTGCCCATAAAATAAGCAAGATACTATTTTGATTTTTTTTATGATTGCTTGTTATTTTAATATTTGGTTGAAAAAGTACTTGTTCCAGAATTTAGTGGGTCCGTTGATAGTTATACAATACTTATTAATGAAATCCCATGAATGAGTGATTATGTAAGAATAAAAAATAGCAAGAAAAAAGACATGAATAAAAAAATAATAAAATCTCCCCCATTGAGTCATTGACCATGTACACTGACCTAGCATATATGAAGAGATGCTAGTTGAAGTGCACGCCTTTACCATAGCATTACTTATTCTATTTCAGAGGGCAGTTAACATAAAAAGAAGTATTTGACAGAAGCATTTTATATTTGGTTTATAATCATGCCAGGTCATCCATCAATCAGGAATTGTAATAAAATTCAGAAAAGCATAAATTTTACTTAATTTTTTTGAATATCTTATATAAAATTTGCACATGTGTGAGTTCCTAATTGATGGAGGAGCAAATCGTGTTCCAGATAATTAAATGTAAGTAAAGCCTCATACAAAATATTAACTCGCAAATTATGTGACAAATTGACAATGTTACAATGAGATCAATGCATTAAATAGCAGTATAAGTTAGAAGGATATATTTCAAATACAATAAAAAGCAACACTATTTGGAAGACTACCAGATTGCGATCTACCTTATTACACACCTGCAATTAATTGCTCCCGACCCCATCACAACTCGGTCAGATGAGATGATAATAATAAAAAAAAATGAAAGGTACATAAAGAAAGTGCTCCACGTTATATTTTTATATATACATTTTTTTTTCTTCATGCAGGGCGTCACAAATGTTTTAAAATTATCACTCCACAACTAAATTGCAAAGTTACTTATTGTAATCATTTCAGATTTAATTAAAAAAGATATAATAGTTAAAAAAAAATGTTCATATGCGAAGTAAAATTTCCGATGTAAATAGCGCCTCTCTATTTTTTAGAACTCGAGCCTCGAAGGAAATTGACCAATCATTACTCTTTTTGTTGGCACGAATATTTATGCAAATGGACTAGTCAGGCAATGTTTTCCATCCGTATATATAGTGACTCCAATTTTTTTTATTTTTGCAAATTTATATTATTCTTAAACAATCATCACTGCCTTCGCACAATGATGTTAGAATTTTCAAAATCAACGGACTAAAACTTTTCAAATTAAATGTAAAAAGTCTCCAAATTCTGTATTGTGTTTGCGTTTATTGACATTTGAGGGGTGGTAAGTTTTGTTCAGAAATGTCGTCCATATTTTACCCAGTACATGATTATTTTTATCACTTTAAAAGTTTAGTTTTCTTTTAAATGTGCAAATGTTTACTCTTTTTCAAACAAACAAAAAAAGAATCAATCATGTATTTGACGAATTTTGAATGAAATATTATGGGCCGTCAAATATTCTCATTTTAAACCACCAAAGCTTTTTTTCTTTCATATCTAGAGAAATCATAATTCAAATTATCAATTTCTAACTAACATCAACATGCCTAGAAAAACAGAGCAACAAATAGGAAGTTCTTTTGGGCAACGATTATCTTTGTAAGGTTGCTGGTGTTGATGACGGTATTTGAATTGTCAAGAGGTTTTTTGAGATTGAAGTAGATCGAACGATCAGTATGCTGCGTTGCACGGTACAACGCAGTAGATGATGGCAATTTATTTATTTTTTTCAAATTTGAACCCATAGAAAGTGTCCCTTAAATTTCAATTTAATTAATGTTTACCAGCATATCAGTTGCCCGTACGAAACTGAATTATTGATGCCACCTTTGTCATTATGTCTGTTATCAACCATCTTTTATGTCTGTTATCAACCAACTATTTTTTTTTAATAAAAATGAGAGTCTAATTTATTTAATTTTTAAATTTTTACAAAATATCTTTATTCAAATTTTAAATATATAATTTTTTATACAAATGACATTATCTTTACCACTAAATCAAAGGTTAATTCTCATCAACCAACTACCTTGAAGATAATTTGTATTAATAAGTCGATGACGTGTGCCTTCTATACTGCCAGCATGTCATATTCGAAGAAATGAAATGAGATTTTTACATTCTTGTTACAATTCCATAATGTTGAAAAAGACCAGTTTTATTTATATTTTGACGCATGAGGGAATTAATTGCAATACATCCAGGCCCCGTTCTAATAATTATAAAGTAATTTAAACTATACCCTCCTCAAACTATCAATTTTGGACATGCACAAATTCAATAAATAAATAATTAAATAAATGTACGAGTAAATCTAACATGTTTTTAACCCCACAACGATTTTTTATGAACTTAAGTAAAACAATCTACGAATCATAAATTTAAATTGGTTAAATCAATCTACTTTGCGAGTGATGCATTTATATGATAAAAAATTTTGAAAGTTGAATTATTTTAATGTGAAATCAAGTGGTAGAAAACGACAAAAAATGATTACATGAAAATAGTTTATAAACATTTCATTTTTTGACCGCTTGACTTTATACTAAACGAATGCTAAAATCTAAAAAAATTTAATGCCTGTAATACTCATAGTGTTTGGTTTTAATAGTTTGAAAATTTACTTTTGGTACAACTATTTTGCTATCGAATTCTTTATTTTTTTTCTCTTTAAGAGAAAATTGAACAAGGGCACTTCATTTCGTGTCAAGCTGGTTTTTGACCAATTCATGCATTATATTCCATGCTTAAATCAATGCTATTGAATTTGATTTTGCGTCGAAGGCTATATATGTGTCAGTAATTGGTTTTAAGTCCAATTAAGTCAGGTCCACATTCAGGCCCATAAGGGAGACCTTGATTCGGGCAGTTCAAATTCATTTTGCCATCAATTTAAGATTGAAGGCGTTTTTTTTTTTCTTGTTCGACAAATTTCCTCTAGAAAATTACACCTTGGAGTTGGAGGCTTGGAGCCAAGAAAGAAACTGACTTTTTATTGACAGAAAAGGACCTGAAATTAATGTTTTTGTTTCTTATTTCTTAAATACCTTATTATAATTTGTTCTCCTTGCCTTGTTTTACTCTTTCAACGCATTTATTTATCTTATTCTTACATAACTTATGCGGATTTAGTACGGTGATGGGACCCCAATGATTTTGAAATCTTAATCGATCATAGGTATCATAATTTAATTTAATTTTCTTTTCTGGTCCAATTAAACTAATAAGAAAAAAATAATATATTTGTGATTCAATTGAACTTTCTTAATTTAATTCAAATAATATATAGAAACTATGCAAGGAAAAGAAGGAAATAGTATAGAACGCCAACTGCACAAGAGAGAACTTCAGAGATAATTTTGCACACCACAAATCCAACTTGAACTAATAAACTCCATACAATTATATCTAAGAGAGAGAGCATAGACTCTTATTTCATGGTAAAAGAAAATCAGTTCAGACTCCCAATTTATAACTTGAACTCATTTGGCGAGCTTAGCTAATGCATACTGAACCAATCATTTGCAAATTAATCAAAGACAATTAGCAAAAGAAATTATGTCTAAGACAAGAATAACGCAATATTTAAATGCATATTCTCAATACACTAAAGATCGGACCGTCCTGCAAATAAGATACAAATAGAATTTGTTTGTATTTGCAATCCGGATAATCTTGAGTAGTAGTAAACATTATTATTTTCACAATTCAAAACCAAAGTCGAATTCAATATTTCCATTATTTTTACGGATATGGAGTTGTACTTTTAAATGCTATAACTAAATAAATCATTTAGCCTTAAGCCTTTGAAGTGTTATTTGTGCATAATAAAGTGATCAATCTAATAAATCATAACAACAATATTTTTAGATCGATTTTTCATTTTTTTTAGTAAAGATGAGTGTCTAATTATTCAACTTTTAAATGTCTATAAATGATCTCATCTGGGTGATTTTTCATATTTTTAAACATTATAAATTATTTTTATCAGAAAAAACATTATAAATTATGAATATGGTATCGACATAGTAAATAACATAGCAGTACCAATTTGACAATTGTAAAGTTCTAACTTAAAACTTAAATTGTTATTTTCCATGTCTCTCTCTCTCTCTTATTTTGTTTCGTAAAATTGTTCTAAAATGAAATAGGAGGGAGAAAATAACATAATTCCTAGTCACAAAAAATAATTTGGTAAATTTTATTTGGATTTTTAATAATAAGGTACAGTTTTTACAAAAATTTAGTATTCTACAAGATAAAATAAACACATGCCAATATGTATTTTAATACATATTCCCAATTTTTGGCTGTATTCTACAAGATTAAATTTTTACAATAACATTAAATATTTTTTTTAGCATGTGTTTAGTATATATAAAAGTCAAGCGGACAAAAAATTAAATGTTTATAAACTATTTTCACGCGATCAATTTTTTTAAATAGAGAGGCGCTATTTAGATCGGAAATTTTACTTCGCATATGAACAAAACAAATTTAAAACTATTATATCTTTTTAATTAAATCTGAAATGATGACAATAATAACTTTTAAATTTAAACGTGGAGTGATAATTTTAAAACATTTGTGTTGTATAATTTTGTCCGATGTGCGAGATAAATTATTTTATATAAATAACGCCTCCCTAGAAATGTGGATATTGAAATGGAGATGTTGCGTTGGATATGTGGTCACACAAGAAAAGATCGAATCAGAAATGATGATATTAGGGACAAACTTGGGTAGCACCAATTCAAGAGAAGCTAGTCTAACATCGTTTGCGATGGTTTGGTCATATCCAACGAAGGCCTCCTGAAACATCAGTACGCAGCGGTATTTTAAGTCGTCCTTAAAATACAAGAAGAGAAAGAGGTCGACCGAGACTGACATGGGAGGAAGCAATAAAAAGAGATTTTAAGGAATGGAATATATCCAAAGAGCTTGCTTTGGATAGGAGAGCGTGGAAGATAGCGATTCATGTACCTGAACCATGATTTAGGAGTTAGAGTTTAATAGTAGAGTTATAGACTTCATATTCTTAGATTTTTTAGGATTTTAGGATTTAGAATTTAGAAATAGATTTCAAAAATAGAGATTTAGATAGGATTTTAGAATTTAGAATTTAGAATTAGATTTTAAAATAGAATTTTAGGATTTAGAAATAGATTTTTATAATAGAGGTTTATTGTACTATTAGTATTATTGTTATTATTGCTACTATTATTAGCATATTATCATTATCATTATCATTATCATCTTTATTTATATATTATTATTATTATTTTATTTATTTATTTTCTTTTTCTTCCATCATATTCATTATTATCACTGATATTTGAGATCTTTGATCTTATGTTTTCCGATTGGGTTTCATTTCTAGCCTACCCCAATTTATTTGAGATTAAAGGCTTTGTTGTTGTTGTAAATAACGCCTCCCTAGAAAATAACATCAAAAAAAGAGAGGAAAGAAAAGAAAAGTGAGCGCGCTTTAGTTCTGAGTCTGGAAGTGTATTCTTCCACCCATAATGAATTGATAAAAGTGCACGTATAAGCACGTAACGTGTTTAGCATGAAATATATAGTAATAAGTGTTAATATATTTAGATGTGTGTGCTTTAATGTATTAAAATTTTAAAATTTTGAACACATATTTAAAATATATGATACATTTAACACACCATACAAGAGTGTGTTAGTTTTTGTATATACTTATCAACGATTATATAACGCTTATAAATTCGAAAAAAATGCTAACTAACAATAATTTCATATCGTGATATCAGATAATTAACTAACAGTAGTAAACCCATTGGAAACTGGGAGTCTGAAAGACCATAGACTCTTATCTGATGTCACGATTTGATAGACATGATAATTTACTACTATTAATTAATTAATTATCTGATGTAACTTTTGACTTAAATCGTGAAGGTTTTTACTGTTTTGAGTTATATGAATTTTATCTTTTATATGAGAGTAACTTAAAAATGATATTTAGCCCTCCATATATTCAAATTCTACTCGTCTCTGCATAACTATATCTTTAACTTGCTTTAATAATCTGCTCTCTTGCATTATCATCAACAGAGCTTTGAGGCTTTGTCAATTTTTTTCTCTTTTTAGGATGGCGAGTTAGCGACCATTATTTTGTCTCGTACGACTTCATCGATAGATAAACTCAATTTAGCACATGAATTCAATATCAACTGTTCTAATAATTATGACTTGCGTTTCGGCATGAAGTCGCTGGGCAAATCATGAATTAGAAAAGACTATCAAACTGAATTAAAATTTATTTCATGAGTGTCTACCTACTATCTTATTCATTCTTCGTGACTTTTGTTGCTTAATTAATTTTATTTATAAATTCATATTTTTTTTTAAATTTATTCTTCGGGTAAATTTATTTACAAATTTAAATTTTCTAAAAAAATATTATTTTGGTTAAATTTATCTACCATTTTACATTTTTTTTAATTTGTGGCATCTTGAATTTCAAAGTATTCATATATTGTTGAAACACCTCACTGGCTATTTGAGCGAATAAATAAGTTTTATTTTGTTCAGTTAATGTTCGCCCACGTCCTGAACAAAGTATTAGCAAATAAAATTTTCTGTTTCTTTACAATGGATAATTGGATATGGCGTGCGCCACTTTTCTTTTCCTGGAGGATTCTGAGATGACAATCGGGTGAGTCGGATCGGATTTTGTCAGGTCAGATAGGGTTTGGATCGGATCAGATCGAATCGGATTAATTTAAATATTAATTTTATTTAAATATAAATTGATTTCGGTTAAATTACTATTTATTTAATCTTAAATTTGATTGAATTAGTTCGGATTAATTTAATTTTACAAAAAATTAAGTCAGCTTTGTTAAAATCTGAATCAGCGGATGAATTTATCAGATCCGATCAAATTTTATTACCTCTAAATCAACGAATAGCGGAGAGTCTAATTAAATTCTGTGCAAGACTCAAAAGAAATTTAAATTACCTCCATATCTAACATTTACCGCATTTTCCAAACTCGGTATGACTGTATGCGTCGGATAGGGTCCGATTACAAACGGGTCAAATCAATTTTTTTATATTCCTTAACGGGTCAAATCCGACTCGACCCACATGGCTCGGGAATTTACCGAACCCAAGTTTTAAAATACAATAATTGTTTATGTTTAGACAAATAAATAATTCGGCCTTAGTGTTAGTGATCACTATATGTTACCTTCAAACCCAACAACATATACAAATAATTCCGAGAATTCATTTGAATAATTAGAATAATATGAAAAAAAAGGTATCGGACCCTTGATCAACTTATGACGGTGAACCATATATACATTACATCCCATAAATATTTTTCTAATAAAAAAATTTACCTATAAATTATTTACGGCAATTAAATCAGACCCAACGTCCGAATTAACATCTTATTTTACATTTGGAAAATGCGCAATTCGATATGCAAATTGATACGAACTGTTATGCATATTATAATGAGTAGGTATCCATTGATAATGGGTTATTTTGACAACCTTCACAAAAGACTTTTAAAAAAATAAAAAAATTTATAGATGTGTTCTTCAATCTATAGATTGATGGTCATTCAAATTTCATTTAATTTCATTATCGTTTGATAGTCCATCAAAGACCATTAAATTGGAACTGTTGTAAATTGCATGAAAATTTGATGGTCTTTGATGGACTATCAAACGATAATGAAATTATATGAAATTTGAATGACCATCAATCCATAGGTAGAAGAAAATATCTATAAACTTTTTTCTATTTTAAGATTTTTTTTTTGTATTTATTTAAAGGTCAATTGTCAAGGTTGTCAAAATAAGCCATTATCAACTGACCCCCTCTTTATTATAATTATGTACATTAATGATTTTATTATAGTATTTTATATAGTATTAATCGATACTGATAATATACGTAAACATTCATTTAATATACATAATGACAGTACTTTATAAAATAAATGAATAACCATTGATATGTATAATAACTAGGGGTGTAAACGGATCAGATACTGATAGATAATGGTTTTACTGTATCCGCATCCGTTATAATTTTTCATATATGGATTCAGATATGGATAGTCCGGATATGGATTGTATATTCGACGGATATTCGGATACGGATCGGATATCGGATGGATATAAATATGAATATGGATATATTTCGGATATAAATAAAAATATTATATTTATTATTAGAAAATATTTGCATACTATTTTCTGATAGAACCATTAATTATAAAAAAATAAATATTAATTATAGAAGTTAAATACTAATTATTATATTAATAGTTCAAATGTATCAATGAATTATAAAAAAAATATGGTACATTAACACAAATTGGATATAAAATAAATTAGATTTATAATGTACAATAAAAATCTAATTAAAATATATAATAGAAATATTTTGGATACTTATTCGGATAAAATCGGATAATATCATATCAGATACATTCGAATAGTGTCGAATATTGATGAATAATAGTTAAATGGTCGAATACGGATAGGTAATAGCCAAATCGTATTCTTATCCGTAAAAAAAATTCAGATACAGATACGAATACACAAGGACGGATGCATAGCTTACTAGGGGGTCAACTGACCCCCTGGATTTTAAAAAATAGTGTTTTAGGCTAAGATTTTGTTAATTTGACCTCCTCTGAATTGTCTGATTATTTTTTATTGAGAAAAAATATTTAATATCGTGGATAATGAAAGAATTATATAAAAGTTTTAAAATATAAAGTCTCATAGAGGAATTTTTTTATCGCTATGATTATTTATTATTTTGACTTTTATTTTTTATTATTTTTAATATATAAAATATATTATTTTAATAGTTTTATTTAATACCCGATTAGTTAATGGGTTTGAACCCGATAAGCTATTGAATCCGATTAGTGACCCTCCTGACCAAAATTCTGTATCTACCCCTACGGATACGAATATCTTCAGATATGGATACAGATCGGATATTTTTTACTATTTCTTGGATAATATCACAGATAAAATTGGATATTATCTGATCCGTTAACACCCCTAATAATAACTGTATATAATATGCAAAATAATACTATATGAATAACGATATCAATGATCACGTATCTCCTGTGTTACACGGGTGTGGGTGTGAATATCGTATATGAAACAGTGTGGATGCAGTGATATGTCAATTTAAAAAAAAAGATTCAGATGTGGGGATATATAATATTTCTTATATAAAAATAAATATATAAAATTAAAAATTAATAAGTACACCATTTATGTTAATGAATATAATATATATGTCAAACCCATCATTGATATAAGTGAAGAGATGATGTGGTAGTCTCATGTATTGGTGGGCACTCATACATACCTAGATGAGTTTGAATGCACTTTGACTTGCACCTGACCGCTATCGAACTAGTCGATCAAACCGATTGAAATAATTGAGTACGTCATATGGCGCATTCGATATGCATCCGCAGTAACGAAGCTTCACGTGAAATTAAGGAGGGATTAATGATATTTTATTACTTATATCAAGTGATTAAAAAAATTAATTATATATCTCAAATATAATTTTACTTCAAAAATAAATACTAGCTTTGTTATTTTGAGATTTATATTAAGGTCATGACTTAATTTGCTTAAAGAAAGCTCCGTCACTGTGCATTCGTACTCAATACTTAGTTAGGCATATAATATATAAAGAACCGGTATTTATTAATATATAATAAGAGATCAACTAACTGTACCCCAGATCTGTACCCCGATTTGTACTTCAACTGAAAAAATCATTGATCACATTCTCGAACATCAACAGACCATCCGTCCGCGGACGATCATCGAAGTCTTAAACTCGGAAGTCTTAAGTCTTAATAATGGAGAAACAAAGTCCTAATATCAAATATATCAAGTCATATTTTAAACTTAAAATTTATATTTGGACGACAGTCAAGATATGGACAAGTATTTATATATGAACATCAATGTCTTAATACTGAATGTCTCAAGTCTAAATAAGAGAAATATGATGTCTTAATATCTAATATTATAAATTATATTTTGAACTAAACTTTATATTTGGACGACAATCAGGATATTAACATATATTTATATTTGAACCTCATTATCTTAAAAATAAATATTTCAAATCTTAACACGAGAAATACGACGTCTTAATATTTAATATTATAAATCATATTTTGAACTTAAAATGTGTATTTGAGAATCCATCAGGATATGGACAAGTCTATATACTTAAACTTTAATATGCTAAAATCAAATGCTCTATATCTTAACACATAAAAAATGACGTCTTAATATCAAATATTATAAGTCATAATTTTGAACTTCAAATTTATATTTAAACGGTCATCAAGATATGAACATGTCTGTATCCCTAAACTATAATGTCTTAAAACATAAGTTAACAATAATTATTTACTCTCTTGTTTGGATATCAATGAGAGTTATACAATTTAATTTATATCTTGTATAAGCCGATAACAATAAGAATATAATGTCCACTATTACACAAAGACAGAAACAAGCATATAATGAAGTCAAACTGCTCACTAAATAATAACGGTTCTTCTGAAACTCTCTAGACCATTCTATGGACGATATTCAAAAATCTTAATATCTAATATTTAAAGTATTAAGAATTGTCATATGATATCTTAATAAATAATGCTATAAGTCATTTTCAGCTTTAAAAGATATAAAAATCTCGAATATTTATTCAACATTAGTTAAATCAAATCTATATATCTAATGTAACAGCTAAGAAATAAAGTCTTAATAAACTTTTTCTAAAATGATATTTTTATGTAATTTATATTCGATATAAAATTTCATAAATAAAATCTTAAAATTTAGTATTAGAAATTTTAAGATCATTCATATGATGTTTTAATATATATTAACATAAATTTTATTTTTAACTTTTAATAATATATAATTCAAAAAATATTTATCGAACACTCTTAGAGCCAAATCTCTATACATAATTTTCCTCGTCTTAATACTTAACAATTAAATTCTTAATACTGATTAATAAGTCATATTTAACTTTAAAGGATATAATATTTTATAATATTTTCTGAATATAGATATTCTTATTATCTTAACTAAGGTATTACAATTGATAAATTTATATTTAGTATTTTTTAATATCTTAAGACCTTATAATTTATATTCATAAAAAAAATAATCTCAATAAATAATATAAATAATTATGACAAAAATAAGTTTAATATTTAATATAAATAAGTCTTAATATCTACCATAACACATCTTAATTAATGTATCATTCAAAATATAAATATATATTACATACACACTTCAATATGTAGTGTATATTTACTGACTAAATATAATTTATAGTTTAGTTTTAATTTTCATTAGTACAAATAATATAGTCTCTGTAATTTTGTGTTGAAGTTCCTTCAATCTCAATTCTCAATATTATGATTCAAGTCTTTATAGTTTTGTATAATAATACTTTATACCTAGTATAATTAAATCTTCATATCTATTATATTAAGTCTGACGTACATATATTTAGTGTAACAAATTATTTTTTGTGTTCTCTCTTATCTCTTAACAAATTCATTCAAATGAATACTCAAAATTTATCTTTTTAATCTCAGAAATTGATCTAATTTCACTTCTTGATCAACTGAACTTCAAAATATGAGTTTCAATACATTCTTTTGTGCATGAGAAATAAAATGGTGATCTAAACACTTAAAACATTAGAGCACTTGTTTAAATCTTCACATATCATCTCCTTGACTTAGAGAAAATATTTGATCCATCGATTGAGATTCACCCGAACTAAATCGCTCCAATCAAATTTCTAACTGAGATATTTTCTTCCTTGATTTCTCTCAAATCATTGATCCATTTCATGTGTAATTTAGCTCATGTGTTCTCCTCATCGCTAGCTCTTCAACGATATATAGTATGAAAGGTAACTCTCAAAGATGAAAGAGATATCATTGAAACTTTTGTTCAAACAGGTCAAGTACGTGGCCCGCATTTTTTTATTTTTCTTTCAAATCTAAATTGAATAACAGTTCAAAAATAATTAGATTAGTTAAGATAGTTGAAATATATAATAGAATATTAAAGTTGAGGTGTAGAAAATTTTTCTCAATAATAATATAAAAATCACCTGTACTCATACTTATTCAGTTATGTATATAATATATAAAGAACCAGTAACATACCTTATCTATGTGTCAGGTCCTTTTACATTTTTTTTTTACTCTCAGCGTGTAGCCTCGGAGACTAATTAATTACAGGACTTTATGGTCATGGAAAAACTGCGGTGCCAACTGCCAAACTAGAACATACTTCCTCATTCCTTATGGCCTTATGGGCTTTAATCGGTGGTATACGTTTTCAGCCAATAGAAACTTGACGCGACAAAGAGGCAAATAGGAAACAATATTCTCCCCCTGCCGCCCCACCTCTCTCTAATGAAAGGAAAGCGAGGCGCAACTGGAGATATATTATTGGTTACACATGGAGCCACAAATTTATAAAATTGAATTGCTTCCCTTCCCTTGTTTCTACCCCAGATTCACTGGATCCTGATCCTCTGCTGCGCAGCACGTAGACCGTTGGATCACTTTGAGATCCATACCGACTCAAATCACGAGAAAATTCAACGGTCCATGTATTATGTTGTACGGTGCAGCGCAGCAGAGAATATGAATTCCAGATTCACTAGTTTATACTTAGCTATTTTTTTAAAGAAAAGTTCCAAAACCAAATATAATAATAATAGTTTTTTTTTATCAAATTCAATATCATAAATAATTAAATATTGTCATGCATTTTCAGAGTTAAAATCATTTATTGAATTGATTAATCGCTATCTTTTTATAATGGACATGACAATTATAACAATTTAATATATAAAGTTCAATTAGAATTAGTGCATTATAAATGAGGTCCAATTTGTCATGTATATTATTGATGATTTATTATTTTTTAGCTCTAATAATTATTGTACTAAATAATTTTTTTGATTTATCAATTTATAAAATAATAAATATGAATTTTATATTTTTTGTGAGATATTTTGTAGAATTCTTTAAAAGCTACAAGATCAAGATGGATGCTTAAGAGCAGAAAAAAGAAGCATGTGATGATTTAGGACTATGATATATATTATATATATTTAGAAAGGTAAATTTAAATTTTATCAGTAAAATTAGCAAGGAAAAATAGTTCCACGAACTAAGTCACTGGTACGGCTCAAGTTAAATATAAGATAGACAAAAATGCAGAAACCTAGAAAATTCTCAGTGAAATACGTTGTGTAACGAATTAGAAAGCATTGTAATGACTTTGTAGCCATTATAAAGGCTCAAAAAATACTAGAACAACTTTGAAGAAGCCTTAACCAAGTCAAACTCTAAACTTTAAAAAGAAAAACTTAAGAAAGCCATTATAGCAAATCATTGGTAACGTCTCAATATCATTTGTGAGCCGTTACAATGTTTCATCTCAAAGAAGCTTTTTTAAATTAGTTAAGGACATTCTTGAAAAAATAATGCTAAAACTATTTAAGTCGTTACAACTGTTTAGTGGAACTGTTGGTAATGACTTAGATTGAGAATTATCCAGCGTTCTGATCTTGAGTTCTATTTAAAGGATCTACTTTGTACTCTAAAAAAAATAAATTCTCTCAACAATACTCCTACTTACAAGTAGCCTTAAATTTTCAATAGAGCACTAAGATTTATTTTCTTACTAGATTATTCATCAAGAAACTCAAGTTCATCTTAGTCAAATCCTTAGATTATTGAACAAGCTTGTTTCTTTTAGAGCCATTAGTACTCATAATTTTTGAGCTATTTGCCCATTATTTTTCTAGAGTCTTGAGTGCTCATAATTTATTTTTATTTGGTTTGAGCCTCCTCTTTACTTGTGTTGTAAAGGAGCCTAATTCAACTTTATTATTGATAATTATTGTCTTAATAAATCGGCAAATCATTTATGGCGTGAGACTAATAAAACATAGGTATATTGTCAAACTCCATTTAAAATTATTATGTTCATTTTCTTTTAATCTCTGTCTACTTATATCTCATTCTTGTCTATTCTTATTTAGTAAGACTTAATCTTGTGATTGTTTGATAGTTTATTGTGTCTAATACTTACACTTTAGCAAATTCGTTCATATCTTGTCCCTTAAATTCAACAAGAGTATTTACTATGGTGTCTTTTATTCTTTTTTAAATCAACTAACGATTTTAAATTTTTATTTGCAGAAATAAAATTTTCTATGCATTATTTAATTGTCATACATAATTGCCCATTTTTTATAGAAAAAAATATAATAATTATAGAACATAAATACATATTGAATTTATATTGTCTAGTTCTATTATTTGATTTAAGATGTATTGACCATATTTTCTTTTTGTCGAGCCATCAACGTTGTACAAAAAAATTTACAATATTAGTTAATAAACTGCAATATAAAGTTGATCTTTATCACTAACAATGTTACATAAAACATAAACTAAAAAATTTCAACTTTTATAAGGATCATTGAACACAATTATCACAATTTATAGAAGCAATTTCTTTTTCTCTTTTCATATATTTTGATTTTTTTTTTATAATTATCATGGATCTGCTACCATACATTTCACACATAATTGAGGGAAGACCAAAGTATCCTCCAAAAGTAAATAGAAGACAAACACTTAGAGCATCTCTGATGGAAGTTTCTATTCCTATGTGTTACTGTTTATTTTTTATTTTAGCGTTGAAGAAGCAGTTTCTAATTTAAAAATTTAATCACAGTTTCTAATTTAGTAATTTAATTCTAATTGTCACGTTAGGGCGCAAATTTTTTCTTATAATTATTGTTTGGCACGAGTGATAATTATTTATTTTGCACAAAAACTGTCATTACACGATTTTAGCGTTGGAGAAGATTAATTGTAATTAGTAACTTTGCTGACGTGGCTTAACTAAGAGTTTAAAAATAATTTTAGCGTTAAAAATATTTTTAGAAGTACATATTTTATTAACAACAAGTAATTTAAAGAGACAAATGGAAAAAGAAAACATTGGTTACTATTCATGCGACTTATGTTGGGGTCAGGAGTCATTTTCTCAATTTTATCATTTTCTTATGCTGTCATTTTTATGTTTGTCTATGGCTGCACCTTCAAACATCATTTCATTTTCTGCATCTCCTGAGCCGAGAAAACAATTCCATGGGTCCCGCAATCCATTTTGCAGACTTTCACATACGGTTTGCTCCAGGTGCAGCAAGGAAATTTTCCTGTGCCAGAGGCGAGCGTCCTTGGTTGGAACCAAAGACAAGGCGCGCATAAAAGGAAAAAGAAAGCCAATAGTTTGCTAGAAGAAATGCCTTTTTTCTACTTGACCCCCTTAGATTTGACTGAATTAGTAGGTTCCCCTCGGTTGCAACTTGCAATTGCATCTCCCTCTCTCCTTCCTTCCAGTCTTCCGGACAGTGAGATTAATTAACAATATAAATAATTCGTTTTTCCTCCCGCTTTATGCGCACAAAAAGGAGAACTTGTAGTTGCAAATAAAATATTATATTTTGCAGCTATGCTTTGAATTAGTTTTCCATTAACCCGTTCAAATCCACCTCTTCTTCTTCTCATAGAGAGAGAGAGAGAGAGAGAGAGAGAGGTACGAATACTGAATAGCAACTCTGCTACTTCGCGTACTAGTCGTCGTACAAGAGAGGATCTTCGACTTCTTTCCCTAATTCCACATTGTCGCGCCTCTGGGATCTATTGCCAGCTCAGCAATACGAGGTAATTCGCTAGCAGTTGGCATTCTGTTGTTTTGTCGATTTGATTTGATCTGGAACAAAATTACGAAAATTTTATTTATTTTTCCTTGATCAACATTGATCGTCTCATCTTTTATCTAAATATGTACTTTTTTTCGTGATTTTGGCTTTTTTTTCAGCGAGGGGACATCAAATTTCGATAATCTGTGAGCTGATTCTTTGCGGTTTTAGTTTTCTAAAGGGGCTACATGTAACCTAAATAGAGGACAGAGATAACTAATATTGCCAGCTCTTCAATTGAAGGTAACGAAATTCTTATCCAAGATTCCGATTTTAAGCAAACATTTCATTATGAAAAGAAAAACATATTTCTCATTGTTTGCTAGGATTGCAATTGTTGAAAACTATGACCATAAGTAAATTGAAAATGTTTTGTGTACTTTATTAATTATGCGTAAATTTGTCCTAATAAAAGGTTCTTTTTTTTGCACAGATTGACATTTCCCCTTGTTTTTTACTCTTCTTTCCTCTAATTTGACTAGTTGGTAAAGGAAATCTACATATTAAAGTTTATTCACATAGTTATATTTCGTATCCTAATACTAAAATTTCTTTAGCTTGAAAATATTGATTTGGTTGCTTAATTCCTATAGTTCCCAAAATTTGTTTAGTACCTTACTTTGTTCTGCTAGAAAAGATGTCAACTATTTTGTGTTCAAAAAGGGGATTTCGTAGATTACAGGGTTGACTCAGAATCACCTGATTAATCAAATCAGGAGAAGAGTCATGAAGATGATTAGCTTTCTTTTCTTTATTTCTTGTTTATATTTAGTTTATATTTTTTTTGTTTTGAGGGCGGCAAATCAAGTTGAGAGAACAAATCCTTCATTCGCATCCTATCATAATCTTTTTTTTTAATCGGGGAGCAACATTGCTCAATTCTGATGGAATGATTTTCCATTCATCTTTACAGAGATCCTTTATTCACTAATTGTTGTTGGGGTCCCCATGGAAGTGCGACACTAAAAACCAAAAAAAAAAGGGAAGAAGAAAGAAAAAGGAAACAGAGAATAGGTGGGACTAACTGCCTAAATCAATCACTCAGTTGAAATACGGACATTCATACATTAGTAGAAATACGAACAACCATGAAGGTTTCTCAGGTATGGCAGCGTGCCCCGAAAGATGTAGCACTAATGCTGGCTAATGGGACCCGACAGCACCGCAGCTTCCAGACCAAGCGACCAATGTGGATTATGGTCCTTCTGGCACTGGTGTGCTTCTCTCTGATTGGAGCCTACGTGTACCCTCCACGGCACTACTCAGCATGCTACTTCTTCGCCTCAAGCGTATGCACACCGTTCAAGGACTGGTTGCCAGCACGGCCCGCCAGAGAGAAGACTGATGAGGAATTGGCAGCTAGTGTTGTCATCCGAGACCTGCTGACAATGCCCATGCCCCAGCCAAGAACTGCCAAGATTGCTTTCATGTTTCTCAGCCCTGGTTCTCTCCCATTTGAAAAGCTGTGGGAGAAGTTTTTCTCGGTTAGTTTTTTTTTTTATTTCTTTTCTCAAGGAATAATCACATTAGAGCATTAGGATTCAGTTGTGGTGCCATCAGATTTAATTATATTATTATTATGTGTTTCTATTGGTTGCCATATATGCTTCTACTAACATATGTTGTTATAGAATTGGTAGAATAGAAAAACTGCAAGTCTAACTAGTTACTGATATGTTAAACAGGTATGTTATAAGCAAAGTCTGTGACTGTCACATGCTAGTTTCTAGGTATGTTTTGGGAGTGCAATGCAGTTTGAGACATAAAGGACAAAAAAGTGGGTTTCTCCTTCATAAGATCTTTGATACCAGGATAGATGGGTCGGGGTAGGATGTGATTTTAAACTACCAGATCAGTCTGGCACTTATCATTGACAATTGGTTTATCGTACTGTTAATATACAACAGACACTGGCTATTGGTTGTTTTCAATTTGCTTTGCTAGGTCTTTTGTGCTATAGAACTCGTAAAAATATTCTGAAAACTGAAAATGCTGAACTATCATTTTGTAGGGACATGAGGGGAGATTCAACATCTATGTACATGCTTCAAGAGAGAAACCTGTGCATGTTAGTCCTTTGTTCATTGGCCGAGACATTCGCAGTGACAAGGTACTTTTCTCTTAGTCCTTAAGGAAATAAAAAAGGTTCTGATGACTTTTCAGGGACTGTTCCACTTAATTTTGTGGTTATGTTATTTTAAGTGGCAAGATTATGGCATTAATTATATATTATAAGTTATGATACACTAGCTTGTTAAAAGGAACCGAGTCAGTATTAAGTTACTAACATCTAGGGACACTAAGCCATCTTTGACTTGCTGGATTCTCTTATATATACCTCTGAACCTGACAAGTCATCGCATTCAACCCTGCTATCAACATGATATGTTTTTACGGGTTGTAGCAAATTATGTTTTGACCAAAAACGTGATAAAAACAAATGAGAAACTGATTCTGTATTGCACTGTACAAATTCAGTGTTGATATGTATGTGGCAAATGTTGTTACTTGGTAGTATTAGCACACAGTGTTCACAGGACATTTAGCCACAAAGGATCTCAGAGATAAGGTGTTTCAAGATCAGAGATTAATTCAAGATTAGTTCAATTGCATTGAATGCTTGTAACAGAAATAGGTTCTAGAAACAATTGTAACAGAATGAGTCTAGATACAGCTGTATTTAGTTGCAAGGGTTATTGCTCTATATAAGGACATGTATCATACTCCTTGAATCAATGAGAAACATTACATTTCAATCTACTCTCTCTCTCTATCTATTCTGTTTCTTTTATGGTATCAGAGCTTCTTGCCTAGCGGCTCAAGATCCAAATTAAGACTCTTTCGCCTTCCTCAAACAACCATTTCTCATCTCCATCTAAACCTATGCTTCTCTTTAACCATGTCGATTTCCACCGATGATAACACTTCCGCTGCTACTCAACCTGTAACGATCGATCAAATTGTTCACATCAACACACCACTCTCCATCAAGCTCAACGATTCCAACTTCTTCTCATGGAAATCCCAAGTTCTACTCATTGTTGAAGGTTACGATCTTGTTTCTTACCTTCTCAATGACCCACCTGATCCTGCCACTCGTAATGACAAAGGAGAGACAGTGATAAACCCTACCTATCTCTTCTGGAAGCGTCAAGACAAGCTTCTCCATGCCTGGGTCAGATCTTCTCTTTCTGACTCTATCTTGGCACAGGTCATGTCTTACAAGACTTGCGAAGAACTATGGCTAGCTCTTAAGAGCTTCTTCTCCTCTAATTCACGAGCAAGACTCCAGGAATTGAAGAGGCAACTGCAAAATATGAAGAAAGGGGATTTGAATTGCACAGACTATTTGTTGAAGATTCGACAGCTTGCTGATGAACTTTCATTCATTGGGAACCCTGAGTCAGATGATGATCTAGTCACAACTGCAGTAAATGGTCTAGGCTCAGACTTTGCCTCAATCAAGTCTTCCATTTTAACAGTAAGATGTCATCAGTCCTTTTCCCTTTCTGACTTGAGAGGACTGCTTCTGGCCCATGAATCCAGCAACTAAACTCAATCAGAACCAGCTACATTCCTTGCTAGTAAACCCAATTTTAACAACAAAAAGGGTAACAACAACTCTTCTCAGACTAGACCATCAAACAACTACAACAACAACTCCTTTAATCCAAGAACCAATACCAACTCTGGTAAATCTCCCCCCTTCACTGGTGGATCCCAAATTCCCAATTCTGTGATTCAAGAGATTCTTGCTTTGATTGCCTCGGGTAAAATCAGGATCCCTTGTCAAATTTGCCAAAGAATGGGTCATCCTACTAAGAAATGTTACAAGAGATGTGATAAGGACCCTGATTGGAGACCTCGACCTCAGATGAATGCCTACAACTCCTATGTCTCCTCCAATTCCTCTCAAGAACCCGATGCAAGTAACTGGATACTGGACTCGGGTACCAATAATCATGTGACCAATGACCTCAACAGCCTCAACTCTTTCTCGTACAAAGGGGCTGACAAGCTCCAAATAGGTAATGGTCTTGGCTTAGAAATTTCTCACATCGGTTCTCAACAATTTCACGTTGCAAATTATACAATAAAACTCAAAAATGTGTTGTGTTCCTAAATTTTCAACAAATTTGATAAGCTTATCCCAATTACTCTTAGATAATCCTGCACTTTGTGTTAACTTCACTTCATCCTCTTGTGTTATCAAGGATCTTCAAAACAAGAACCCTCCACTTCACATAATTAGCTCCATTGGCCTTTACCACCTCAAGATGCAATCTCTCTACACACCTCCAGTTTCTCAAGCTCTCCACATTACTTCATCCTCTTCTAAAGCTTCTACTTCTACTTGGCACGCAAGACTTGGTCATCCTTCCACTCAAACAACAATTAAAGTCATTAATTCCAATAGATTGTCTTGTATTAGGAACCATTTTACTTTTTGCAAAGATTGCATTCAAGCTAAGGCGCATGTTTTGTCTTTTTCTCTTTCTTCTTCTTCTACAAATAAGCCCTTGGAATTAGTTCATAGTGATTTGTGGGGGCCTAGTCCCATTGTATTTTACAACGGATATAAATATTATGTGTCTTTCATTGATGACTATTCCCGTTTCACATGGATTTATTATCTTAAAAATAAGAGTGATGCTTTGCTTGCTTTTACACAATTCAAATTACAAGTTGAAAATTTATTGAACACAACAATAAAAATATTGAGAACCGATGGTGGTGGGGAATTTCTACCCATTGCAAAAGCCTTTCCTCAAATTATGCACCAAACTAGCTGCCCCATACACCCCAACAAAATGGGGCAGCTGAAAGAAAACATCGCCAAATAGTTGAGTTATCTCTTGCTACAATGTCTCACTCCTCAATCCCTATACGGTATTGGGATGAGATATTCAACAGCATAGTTTATCTCATTAATAGATTACCCTCTCAAAATTTAGTGCCATATAAAACATTGTTTAACAAAGATGTTGATTATGATTTCTTGAGGGTTTTGGGTTGTCTTTGCTACCCTTTAACAAGGCCATATAATAAAAACAAGCTATAGTTGAGATCTCAACCATGCGTCTTTATCGGGTATGGTACCAACCATAAAGGATATTGATGCCTTCATGTGCCCACAGGACGAGTTAATGTATCTAGAAATGTTCAATTTATTGAACATGAGTTCCCCTTTGCAAAGCCTTCAGTTACTATTCAAGAGATTCCCTCAGATGCACAACTGTCAGACCCTCTCTCCATTCTAGCTTTAGCACAAAATAAAAAAGAGCAGCAGGGCAGACGAAACGCCCAACTGCGCGACCAACCTGTTCTAAATTTGAATTCAAAAGCCCAGGCCCATATTGATGCGGTTTCGGACCCGATCCACTTTTTAAATGGCGCACGATCTCCTCCTTTGGTTTACAAACGAAGGGCTCACAATGTGCCACTTGTTCTTCCTTTGGATCCGATTCCGACAACCAACAGTACACAAAATTTAAACGCTCCCTCTCTCTCTCAGGCATAACCACCAGCACCTGTTGTGCATGAACCTCCACCTGCTCCTCTTGTCGATCAACATGTGCTTCCTTCTCACTCTATGATTACTCGCACCAGAGATCGCACCTACAAAAAGAGAGTATCCAGAATTCGTTTCTTTTCATGTTCTATCTGAATCAGATCCTACCACATTTCATCAAGCTAATAAATCACCTCAATGGCGCACAACCATGGCAGAAGAGATAAATGCACTTGCAAAGAATAACACTTGGACCTTGGTACCCCTTCCTCCTGATAAAATGGTCATAGGATGTAAATGGGTTTTTAAAACCAAGAGAAATGCTGATGGATCCATTGAAAGACATAAAGCTTGTTTGATTGCTAAGGGTTTCAATCAAATATCTGGTGTGGATTTTGAAGAGACTTACAGCCCCGTAGTGAGACCAACAACAATCAGAGTCACCATTTTTCTTGCTCTGACCTTCCATTGGCCTATAAGGCAATTAGATGTGTCAAATGCATTTTTAAATGGTGCTTTGAATGAGTGTTTACATGAGTCAACCTCCTGGATTTATTGACACAACTAACCCTGATCTTATCTGTCTTTTACACAAATCCCTTTATGGACTTCGACAGGCTCCTAGGGCATGGTTTGAGAAATTCAGTTCAACTCTAATTGGTTTTGGTTTCAAACCTTGCACCTATGATCCTTCAATGTTTATTGCTCATCATAAAGGTCATATTCTTACATTATTGGTATATGTGAATGATATTGTGGTCACAGACCCTGTCCAAGTTGATCAATGCATTTACCAACTCAAATCAAGGTTTGCAATAAGAGATCTTGGTCCCCTCCACTTTTTCCTAGGACTTGAAGCAACCAGTAACAATGATGGGTTATGTCTTACTCAAACAAAGTACCTCACAAACTTGCTAAAAAGGGTAAACATGATGAATTGCATACTAATTCTTTCTCCTATGGCTTCTGGCACCAATTTCTCAACTACAGGGTCTTCACCTTGCAAGGATCCACATTTATACAAAAGCGTCATTGGCGCATTGCAATATGCAACACTGACCAGACCTAATTTATCTTACTCTGTCAACAAACTTTCTCAATTTATGCATTCACCATCTGAAGAGCATTGGACAGCTGCCAAAAGAGTACTTCGTTACATTGCTGGCACTCTTAATTATGGGATTCAATTTTACAAGACCTCCTCGATTCATGCGTTTTCAGACTCTAACTGGGCTAGTGACTCCTCTGACAGAAGGTCTACATCGGGTTACTGTGTCTACTTAGGGAAAATTTTGATATCATGGTGTACTAAAAAGCAACCTACAGTCTCTCGTTCTAGTACTGAGGCAGAGTACAGAAGTTTGACGCTTTGCAACCAAGAGGTGATGTGGTTAGAACACTTGTTAAAAGAGTTAGGTGTTTTTCCAAAGCAAAAATCAATTTTATGGTGTGATAATATAGGGGCTACATTCTTAGCGCCCAATCCACAATTTCATGCCCGTACTAAACATATAGAAATTGATTATCATTTTGTGAGGGAAAGGGTTCAATCAAACCAATTACAAGTTAAATTTGTGTGTTCTAAAGATCAGATTGCAGACTGCTTTACTAAGTCACTGCCTTTGCCACATTTTGAATTTTTGCGAGCCAAGCTGAATGTGATCCAGATCAGTTCAGCTTGAGGGGGTGTATTAGCACACAGTGTTCACAGGACATTTAGCCACAAAGTATCTCAGAGATAAGGCGTTTCAAGATCAGAGATTAATTCAAGATTAGTTCAATTGCATTGAATGCTTGTAACATAAATAGGTTCTAGAAACAATTGTAACAGAACGAGTCTAGATACAGCTATACTTAGTTGCAAGGGTTATTGCTCTATATAAGGACATGTATCATAATCCTTGAATCCTTGAATCAATGAGAAACATTACATTTCAATCTTCTCTCTCTATCTATTCTGTTTCTTTTAGGTAGGAAGTCAACAAGAAGCTATCTAAGAAATTACTTTTTTTTAAGAACATTTTTATCATTTCTTTGTAAAATAGGTTGTATGGGGAAAGATTTCTATGGTCGATGCAGAGAAGAGACTCTTAGCAAATGCACTTGAAGACCCTGATAACCAGTTTTTTGTGTTGCTTTCTGACAGGTTTTACTATAATCCTAAATTTTGTTGGTTATTTTCCATCACATCATTTTAATCAGTATACTGAAAGCTCTGTTATTTTCCTTGGCAGTTGTGTCCCCTTGCACAATTTTGATTATGTATATAATTATCTGATGGGGTCTAATGTCAGCTATGTTGACTGGTAAGACTAAGCATTTTTTTTTGTCAGTCACCTTCCTTGATAACTGCAGACTATAATTGATAATACATTTCAATTCGGTGTTGGTGCTTTTTGGCACATCTAACCATTAAAAGTCTTCTACATGGAGGGGATCAGGTTAAAAATTTTGAACTTTTATTGTTGTTTATTCATTGTCTTATTGAATTGTTATCTTTTTTTCCCTAGTTTCCTAGATCCAGGCCCACATGGTAATGGCA
Organism: Schoenoplectus triqueter; assembly: GCA_964058805.1. Classification (NCBI taxonomy): domain Eukaryota; kingdom Viridiplantae; phylum Streptophyta; class Magnoliopsida; order Poales; family Cyperaceae; genus Schoenoplectus; species Schoenoplectus triqueter. Next base: position 571 of record CAXKVV010001013.1, on the reverse strand, counting down.
GATACTCTAATGATTTCCTCCCGGAGGTTGAAGGATCCCAATTTAGGAAAGGCGCACAGGTTGGATAATTATTATATTATTACTCTAGTAAATTTACAGAGTGGTATTGATACTCTGTAAAGTAAATGCAAATGACCTTCCATAAGTATTCATTTCTCTTTCCACATACTTGTTGCAGTGGTTTGCCATCAAGAGAAGGCATGCTCTTTTGATTCTTGCCGATAGCCTTTATTACACCAAATTTAAGCTTTATTGCAAGGTAATACTATATTTCAAGCAGATAGCGTTCATCTTTGTCCCTACTAAATCCCAAAATATATGTTTGTCTTCTGAAGGAAGACGTCTCATCCATATGTGAATGTCGGACATATCATAGGGCACAATTTTCTTGTTTTTATGTGCACAGACAATTAGAAATCCTTTATTGTTCACTTTTTGATATTTATTGTTAGCAGTTGTTAATGGATGTTTTCTGGTTTTACAGAAGTTCACATAAATTTTCCTTCTTAACATTGTGTCTGTTTATTTTTATTTTTTATTTTTTATTTCAGCCAGGGGATGGACGCAACTG
>CAXKVV010001012.1:0-38368 GCA_964058805.1 Schoenoplectus triqueter | reverse complement strand
AACATGAAAACGGGACCCGACGCCCTCGGTACCGCCGAAAACGAATCCGGGCGCGGAAAATATGAAAACGGGACCCGACGCCCTCGGTACCGCCGAAACTGAGTTCGGGCGCGCAAAACATGAAAACAGGACCCGACTCCCTCGGTACCGCTGAAAATGAGTCTGGGAGCGCAAAACATGAAAACGGGACCCGAGGCCCTCGGTACCGCCGAAAATGAGTCCGGGCGCGCAAAACATGTAAACGGTACCCGAGGCCCTCGGTACTGCCGAAACCGAGTCCGCGAGCGCAAAACATGAAAACGGGTGTCGACGCCATCTGTACCGCCGAAAACGAGTCAGGGTGCGCAAAACATGAAAACGGGACCCGACGCCCTCGGTACCGCCGAAAACGAGTCCGGGAGCGCAAAACATGAAAACGGGACCCGACGCCCTCGGTACCGCCGAAAACGAGTCCGGGAGTGCAAAACATGAAAACGGGACCCGACGCCCTCGGTACCGCCGAAAACGAGTCAGGGAGCGGAAAACATGAAAACGGGACCCGACGCCCTCGGTACCGCCGAAAACGAGTCCAGGAGCGCTAAACATGAAAACGGGACCCGACGCCCTCGGTACCGCCGAAAACGAGTCCGGGCGCGCAAAACATGAAAATGGGACCCGTCGCCCTCTGTATCGCCGAAAACGAGTCCGGGAGCGCAACACATGAAAATGGGACCCGACGCCCTCGGTTCCGCCGAAAACGAGTCCGGGCGCGCAAAACATTAAAACGAGACCCGACGCCCTTGGCGCCGCCGAAAACGAGTCCGAGAGCGCAAAACAAGAAAACAGGTCTCGACGCCATCGGTACCGTCGAAAATGAGTCGGGGAGCGCAAAACATGAAAACGGGACCCGACGCCCTCGTTACCGCCGAAACAGGGTCCGGGCGTGCAAAACATGAAAATGGGACCCGACACCCTCGGTACCGCCGAAATCGAGTTCGAGCGCCCAAATTAAGAAAACGGGACCCGACGCACTAGGTACCGGCGAAACAGGGTCCGGGCGGCCAAAACCTGAAAATTGGACCCGACAACCTCGGCGCTGCCGAAAACGAGTCCGAGAGCGCAAAACATGAAAACGTGTCGCGACGCCATCGGTACCGCCGAAAATGAGTCGGGGAGCGCAAAACATGAAAACGGGACCCGACGCCCTCGGTACCGCCGAAAACGAGTCCGGGAGCGCAAAATATGAAAACTGGACCCGACGCCCTCGGTACCGCCGAAAACGAGTCCGGGCGCGCAAAACATGAAAATGGTACCCGAGGCCCTCGGTACAGCCGAAACCGAGTCCGCGAGGGCAAAACATGAAAACGGGTGTCGACGCCATCGGTACCGCCGAAAACGAGTCAGGGAGCGCAGAACATGAAAACGGGACCCGACGCCCTCGGTCCTGCCGAAAACGAGTCAGGGAGCGCTAAACATGAAAACGGGACCCGACGCCCTCGGTATCGTCGAAAACCAGTCCGGGCGCGCAAAACATGAAAACGGGACCTGTCGCCCTCTGTACCTCCAAAAATGAGTCCGGGCGTCCAAAACATGAAAACGGGACCCGACGCCCTCGGTATCGCCGAAAACGAGTCCTGGAGCGCAAAACATGAAAACGGGACCCGACGCCCTCGGTACCGCCGAAAACGAGTCCGGGCGCGCAAAACATGAAAACGGGACCCGACGCCCTCGGTACCGCCGAAAACGAGTCCGGGCGCGCAAAACATGAAAACGGGACACGACTCCCTCGGTACCGCCGAAACTGGGTCCGGGCGCGCAAAAGATAAAAACGGGACCCGACGCCCTCGGTACCGCCGAAAACGAGTCAGGGAGCGCAAAACATGAAAACGGGACCCGACGCCCTCGGTACCGCCGAAAACGAGTCCGGGCGCGCAAAACATGAAAACGGGACCCGACGCCCTCGGTACCGCCGAAAACGAGTCCGGGCGCGCAAAACATTAAAACGGGTCACGACTCCCTCGGTACCGCCGAAACCGGGTCCGGGCGCGCAAAAGATAAAAACGGGACCCGACGCCCTCGATACCGCCGAAAACGAGTCAGGGAGCGCAAAACATGAAAACGGGACCCGACGCCCTCGGTACCGCCGAAAACGAGTCAGGGAGCGGTAAACATGAAAACGGGACCCGACGCCCTCGGTACCGCCGAAAACGAGTCCGGGAGCGCTAAACATGAAAACGGGACCCGACGCCCTCGGTACCGCCGAAAACGAGTCCGGGCGCGCAAAACATGAAAATGGGACCCGTCGCCCTCTGTACCTCCAAAAATGTGTCCGGGAGCGCAAAACATGAAAACGGGACCGGACGCCCTCGGTACCGCCGAAAACGTGTCCGGGCGCGCAAAACATGAAAACGGTACCCGAGGCCCTCGGTACTGCCGAAACCGAGTCCGCGAGCGCAAAACATGAAAACGGGTGTCGACGCCATCTGTACCGCCGAAAACGAGTCAGGGAGCGCAAAACATGAAAACGGGACCCGACGCCCTCGGTACCGCCGAAAACGAGTCCGGGAGCGCAAAACATGAAAACGGGACCCGACGCCCTCGGTACCGCCGAAAACGAGTCCGGGCGCGCAAAACATGAAAACGGGACACGACTCCCTCGGTACCGCCGAAACCGGGTCCGGGCGCGCAAAACATGAAAACGGGTCCCGACGCCCTCGGTACCGCCGAAACCGAGTTCGGGCGCGCAAAACATGAAAACGAGACCCGACGCCCTCAGCGCCGCCGAAAACGAGTCCGAGAGCGCAAATCATGAAAACGGGACCCGACGCCCTCGGTACCGCCGAAACCGAGTTCGGGCGCGCAAAACATGAAAACGGGACCCGACGCCCTCGGTACCGCCGAAAACGAGTCCGGGCGCGGAAAACATGAAAACGGGACCCGACGCCCTCGGTACCGCCGAAACTGAGTTCGGGCGCGCAAAACATGAAAACAGGACCCGACTCCCTCGGTACCGCCGAAAACGAGTCTGGGAGCGCAAAACATGAAAACGGGACCCGAGGCCCTCGGTACCGCCGAAAATGAGTCCGGGCGCGCAAAACATGTAAACGGTACCCGAGGCCCTCGGTACTGCCGAAACCGAGTCCGCGAGCGCAAAACATGAAAACGGGTGTCGACGCCATCTGTACCGCCGAAAACGAGTCATGGTGCGCAAAACATGAAAACGGGACCCGACGCCCTCGGTACCGCCGAAAACGAGTCCGGGAGTGCAAAACATGAAAACGGGACCCGACGCCCTCGGTACCGCCGAAAACGAGTCCGGGAGCGCAAAACATGAAAACGGGACCCGACGCCCTCGGTACCGCCGAAAACGAGTCAGGGAGCGGAAAACATGAAAACGGGACCCGACGCCCTCGGTACCGCCGAAAACGAGTCCGGGAGCGCTAAACATGAAAACGGGACCCGACGCCCTCGGTACCGCCGAAAACGAGTCCGGGCGCGCAAAACATGAAAATGGGACCCGTCGCCCTCTGTACCTCCAAAAATGAGTCCGGGAGCGCAAATCATGAAAACGGGACCCGACGCCCTCGGTACCGCCGAAACCGAGTTCGGGCGCGCAAAACATGAAAACGGGACCCGACGCCCTCGGTACCGCCGAAAACGAGTCCGGGCGCGGAAAACATGAAAACGGGACCCGACGCCCTCGGTACCGCCGAAACTGAGTTCGGGCGCGCAAAACATGAAAACAGGACCCGACTCCCTCGGTACCGCCGAAAACGAGTCTGGGAGCGCAAAACATGAAAACGGGACCCGAGGCCCTCGGTACCGCCGAAAATGAGTCCGGGCGCGCAAAACATGTAAACGGTACCCGAGGCCCTCGGTACCGCCGAAAATGAGTCCGGGAGCGCAAAACATGAAAACGGGTGTCGACGCCCTCGGTACCGCCGAAAACGAGTCCGGGAGCGCAAAACATGAAAACGGGACTCGACGCCCTCGGTAGCGCCGAAAACGAGTCCGGGAGCGCAAAACATGAAAACGGGACCCGACGCCCTCGGTACCGCCGAAAACGAGTCCGGGCGCCCAAAACATGAAAACGGGACCCGACGCCCTCGGTACCGCCGAAAACGAGTCCGGGAGCGCAACACACGAAAATGGGACCCGACGCCCTCGGTACCGCCGAAATCGGGTCCGGGCGCGCAAAACATTAAAACGAGACCCGACGCCCTTGGCGCCGCCGAAAACGAGTCCGAGAGCGCAAAACAAGAAAACAGGTCTCGACGCCATCGGTACCGTCGAAAATGAGTCGGGGAGCGCAAAACATGAAAACGGGACCCGACGCCCTCGTTACCGCCGAAACAGGGTCCGGGCGTGCAAAATATGAAAACGGGACCCGACGCCCTCGGTACCGCCGAAAACGAGTCCGGGCGCACAAAACATGAAAATGGGACCCGTCGCCCTCTATACCTCCAAAAATGAGTCCGAGAGCGCAAAACATGAAAACGGGACCGGACGCCCTCGGTACCGCCGAAAACGTGTCCGGGCGCGCAAAACATGAAAACGGTACCCGAGGCCCTCGGTACTGCCGAAACCGAGTCCGCGAGCGCAAAACATGAAAACGGGTGTCGACGCCATCTGTACCGCCGAAAACGAGTCAGGGAGCGCAAAACATGAAAACGGGACCCGACGCCCTCGGTACCGCCGAAAACGAGTCCGGGAGCGCAAAACATGAAAACGGGACCCGACGCCCTCGGTACCGCCGAAAACGAGTCCGGGCGCGGAAAACATGAAAACGGGACCCGACGCCCTCGGTACCGCGGAAACTGAGTTCGGGCGCGCAAAACATGAAAACAGGACCCGACTCCCTCGGTACCGCCGAAAACGAGTCTGGGAGCGCAAAACATGAAAACGGGACCCGAGGCCCTCGGTACAGCCGAAAATGAGTCCGGGCGCGCAAAACATGTAGACGGTACCAGAGGCCCTCGGTACTGCCGAAACCGAGTCCGCGAGCGCAAAACATGAAAACGGGTGTCGACGCCATCTGTACCGCCGAAAACGAGTCTGGGTGCGCAAAACATGAAAACGGGACCCGACGCCCTCGGTACCGCCGAAAATGAGTCCGGGAGCGCAAAACATGAAAACGGGACCCGACGCCCTCGGTACCGCCGAAAACGAGTCCGGGAGCGCAAAACATGAAAACGGGACCCGACGCCTTCGGTACCGCCGAAAACGAGTCCGGGCGCGCAAAACATGAAAATGGGACCCGTCGCCCTCTGTACCTCCAAAAATGAGTCCGGGCGCCCAAAACATGAAAACGGGACCCGACGCCCTCGGTATCGCCGAAAACGAGTCCGGGAGCGCAACACACGAAAATGGGACCCGACGCCCTCGGTACCGCCGAAAACGAGTCCGGGCGCGCAAAACATTAAAACGAGACCCGACGCCCTTGGCGCCGCCGAAAACGAGTCCGAGAGCGCAAAACAAGAAAACAGGTCTCGACGCCATCGGTACCGTCGAAAATGAGTCGGGGAGCGCAAAACATGAAAACGGGACCCGACGCCCTCGTTACCGCCGAAACAGGGTCCGGGCGTGCAAAATATGAAAATGGGACCCGACGCCCTCGGTACCGCCGAAATCGAGTTCGAGCGCCCAAATTAAGAAAACGGGACCCGACGCACTAGGTACCGGCGAAACAGGGTCCGGGCGGCCAAAACATGAAAATTGGACACGACAACCTCGGCGCTGCCGAAAACGAGTCCGAGAGCGCAAAACATGAAAACGTGTCGCGACGCCATTGGTACCGCCGAAAATGAGTCGGGGAGCGCAAAACATGAAAACGGGACCCGAGGCCCTCGGTACCGCCGAAAACGAGTCCGGGAGAGCAAAATATGAAAACGGGACCCGACGCCCTCGGTACCGCCGAAAACGAGTCCGGGCGCGCAAAACATGAAAACGGTACCCGAGGCCCTCGGTACTGCCGAAACCGAGTCCGCGAGCGCAAAACATGAAAACGGGTGTCGACGCCATCGGTACCGCCGAAAACGAGTCAGGGAGCGCAAAACATGAAAACGGGACCCGACGCCCTCGGTCCCGCCGAAAACGAGTCAGGGAGCGGAAAACATGAAATCGGGACCCGACGCCCTCGGTATCGCCGAAAACGAGTCCGGGAGCGCTAAACATGAAAACGGGACCCGACGCCCTCGGTACCGTCGAAAACGAGTCCGGGCGCGCAAAACATGAAAACGGGACCCGTCGCCCTCTGTACCTCCAAAAATGAGTCCGGGCGCCCAAAACATGAAAACGGGACCCGATGCCCTCGGTATCGCCGAAAACGAGTCCGGGAGCGCAAAACATGAAAACGGGACCCGACGCCCTCGGTACCGCCGAAAACGAGTCCGGGCGCGCAAAACATGAAGACGGGACACGACACCCTCGGTACCGCCGAAACCAGGTCCGGGCGCGGATAACAAGAAAACGGGTCCCGACGCCCTCGGTACCGCCTAAACCGTGCCCGGCGCGCAAAACATGTAATCGGGACCCGACGCCCTCGGTACCGTCGAAACAGCGTCCGGGCGCGCAAAACATGAAAACGGGACCCGACGCCCTCGGTACCGCCGAAAACGAGTCCGGGAGCGCAAAACATGAAAACGGTACCCGAGACCCTCGGTACTGCCGAAACCGAGTCCGTGAGCGCAAAACATGAAAACGGGTGTTGACGCCATCGGTACCGCCGAAAACGAGTCAGGGAGCGCAAAACATGAAAACGGGACCCGACGTCCTCGGTACCGCCGAAAACGAGTCCGGGCGCGCAAAACATGAAAACGGGTCCCGACGCCCTCGGAACCGCCGCAACCGAGTCCGGGCGCGCAAAACATGAAAACGAGACCCGACCCCCTCGGCGCCGCCGAAAACGAGTCCGAGAGCGCAACACATGAAAACAGGTCTCGACGCCATCGGTACCGTCGAAAATGAGTCGGGGTGCGCAAAACATGAAAACGGGACCCGACGCCCTCGGTACCGCCGAAACAGGGTCCGGGCGTGCAAAACATGAAAATGGGACCCGACGCCCTCGGTACCGCCGAAATCGAGTTCGAACGCCCAAATTAAGAAAACGGGACCCGACGCACTAGGTACCGGCGAAACAGGGTCCGGGCGGCCAAAACATGAAAATTGGACCCGACAACCTCGGCGCTGCCGAAAACGAGTCCGAGAGCGCAAAACATGAAAACGTGTCGCGACGCCATCGGTACCGCCGAAAATGAGTCGGGGAGCGCAAAACATGAAAACGGGACCCGACGCCCTCGGTACCGCCGAAAACGAGTCCGGGAGCGCAAAACATGAAAACGGGACCCGACGCCCTCGGTACCGCCGAAAACGAGTCCGGGCGCGCAAAACATGAAGACGGTACCCGGGGCCCTCGGTACTGCCGAAACCGAGTCCGCGAGCGCAAAACATGAAAACGGGTGTCGACGCCATCGGTACCGCCGAAAATGAGTCAGGGAGCGCAAAACATGAAAACGGGACCCGACGCCCTTGGTCCCGCCGAAAACGAGTCAGGGAGCGGAAAACATGAAAACGGGACCCGACACCCTCGGTACCGCCGAAAACGAGTCCGGGAGAGCTAAACATTAAAACGGGACCCGACGCCCTCGGTACCGCCGAAAACGAGTCCGGGCGCGCAAAACATGAAAATGGGACCCGTCGCCCTCTGTACCACCAAAAATGAGTCCGGGCGCCCAAAACATGAAAACGGGACCCGACGCCCTCGGTATCGCCGAAAACGAGTCCGGGAGCGCAAAACTTGAAAACGGGACCCGACGCCCTCGGTACCGCCGAAAACGAGTCCGGGCGCGCAAAACATGAAAACGGGACACGACTCCCTCGGTACCGCCGAAACCAGGTACGGGCGCAAAACATGAAAACGGGTCCCGACGCCCTCGGTACCGCCGAAATCGAGCCCGGGCGCGCAAAACATGAAAACGGGACCCGACGCCCTCGGTACCGCCGAAACAGCGTCCGGGCGTGCAAAACATGAAAACGGGACCCGACGCCCTCGGTACCGCCGAAAACATGGCCGGGAGCTCAAAACATGAAAACGGTACCCGAGGCCCTCGGTACTGCCGAAACCGAGTCCGTGAGCGCAAAACATGAAAACGGTACCCGAGGCCCTCGGTACTGCCGAAACCGAGTCCGCGAGCCCAAAACATGAAAACGGTTGTCGACGCCATCGGTTCCGCCGAAAACGAGTCAGGGAGCGCAAAACATGAAAACGGGACCCGACGCACTCGGTACTGCCGAAATCGAGTCAGGGCGCGCAAAACATGAAAACGGGACCCGACGCCCTCGGTACCGCCGAAAACGAGTCCGGGAGCGTAAAACATGAAAACGGGACCCGACGCCCTCGGTACCGCCGAAAACGTGTCCGGGCGCAAAACATGAAAATGGGACCCGTCGCCCTATGTACCGCCAAAAATGAGTCCGGGCGCCCAAAACATGAAAAGGGGACCCGACGCCCTCGGTTGCGCCGAAAACGAGTACGGGAGCGCAAAACATTAAAACGGGACCCGACGCCCTCGGTACCGCCGAAAACGAGACACTACTCCCTCGGTACCGCCGAAACCGGGTCCGGGCGCGCAAAACATGAAAACGGGTCCCGACGCCCTCGGTACCGCCGAAACCGAGCCCGGGCGCGCAAAACATGAAAACGGGACCTGACGCCCTCGGTAAAGCCGAAACAGCGTCCGGGCGCGCAAAACATGAAAACGGGACCCGATGCCCTCGGTACCGCCGAAAACGAGTCCGGGAGCGCAAAACATGAAAACGGTACCCGAGGCCCTCCGAACTGCCGAAACCGAGTCCGTGAGCGCAAAACATGAAAACGGGTGTTGACGCCATCGGTACCGCCGAAAACGAGTCAGGGAGCGCAAAACATGAAAACGGGACCCGACGTCCTCGGTACCGCCGAAAACGAGTCCGGGCGCGCAAAATATGAAAACAGGTCCCGACACCCTCGGAACCGCCGAAACCGAGTCCGGGCGCGCTCAACATGAAAACGAGACCCGACCCCCTCGGCGCCGCCGAAAACGAGTCCGAGAGCGTAACACATGAAAACAGGGTCGACGCCATCGGTACCGTCGAAAATGAGTCGGGGAGCGGAAAATATGAAAACGGGACCCGACGCCCTCGGTACCGCCGAAAACGAGTCCGGGCGCGCAAAACATAAAAACGGGACACGACTCCCTCGGTACCGCCGAAATCGGGTCTAGGCGCGCAAAACATGAAAACGGTTCTCGACGCCCTCGGTGCCGCCGAAACCGGGTCCGGGCGCGCAAAACATGAAAACGAGACCCGACGCCCTCGGCGCCGCCGAAAACGAGTCCGAGAGCGCAAAACATGAAAAATGGGTCTCGACGCCATCGGTACCGTCGAAAATGAGTCGGGGAGCGCAAAACATGAAAACGGGACCCGACGCCCTCGGTACCGCCGAAACAGGGTCCGGGCGTGCAAAACATGAAAATGGGACTCGACGCCTTCGGTACCGCCGAAATCGAGTTCGAACGCCCAAATTAAGAAAACGGGACCCGACGCACTCGGTACCGGCGAAACAGGGTCCGGGCGGCCAAAACATGAAAACGGGACCCGACAGCCTCGGCGCCGCCGAAAACGAGTCCGGGAGCGCAAAAAAAGAAAACGGGACCCGACGCCCTCGGTACCGCCGAAAATGAGTCCGGGCGCGCAAAACATGAAAACTGTACCCGAGGCCCTCGGTACTGCCGAAACCGAGTCCGCGAGCGCAAAACTTGAAAACGGGTGGCGACGCCATCGGTACCGCCCAAAACGAGTCAGGGAGCGCAAAACATGAAAACGGGACCCGACGCCCTCGGTACCGCCGAAAACGAGTCCGGGAGCGCAAAACATGAAAACGGGACCCGACGCCCTCGGTACCGCCGAAAACGAGTCCGCGCGCGCAAAACATGAAAATGGGACCCGTCGCCCTATGTACCTCCAAAAACGAGTCCGGGAGCGCAAAACATGAAAACGGGACCCGACGCCCTCGGTACCGCCGAAAACGAGTCCGGGCGCGCAAAACATGAAAACGGGACACGACTCCCTCGGTACCGCTGAAACCGGGTCCAGGCGCGCAAAACATGAAAACGGGTCCCGACGCCCTCGGTACCGCCGAAACCGAGCCCGGGCGCGCAAAACATGAAAACGGGACCTGACGCCCTCGGTACCGCCGGAACATCGTCCGGGCGCGCAAAACATGAAAACGGGACCCGACGCCCTCGGTACCGCCGAAAACGAGTCCGGGAGCGCAAAACATGAAAACGGTACCCGAGGCCCTCGGTACTGCCGAAACCGAGTCCGTGAGCGCAAAACATGAAAACGAGAGTTGACGCCATCGGTACCGCCGAAAACGAGTCAGGGTGCGCAAAACATGAAAACGGGACCCGACGTCCTCGGTACCGCCGAAAACGAGTCCGGGCTCGCAAAATATGAAAACGGGTCCCGACGCCCTTGGAACCGCCGAAACCGAGTCCGGGCGCGCAAAACATGAAAACGAGACCCGACCCCCTCGGCGCCGCCGAAAACGAGTCCGAGAGCGCAACACATGAAAACAGGTCTCGACGCCATCGGTACCGTCGAAAATGAGTCGGGGAGCGGAAAATATGAAAACGGGACCCGACGCCCTCGGTACCGCCGAAAACGAGTCCGGACGCGCAAAACATGAAAACGGGACACGACTCCCTCGGTACCGCCGAAACCGGGTCCGGTCCCGCAAAACATGAAAACGGTTCCCCACGCCCTCGGTACCGCCGAAACCGAGTCCGGGCGCGCAAAACATGAAAACGGGACCCGACGCCCTCGGTACCGCCGAAACAGGGTCCGGGCGTGCAAAACATGAAAATGGGACCCGACGCCCTCGGTACCGCCAAAATCAAGTTCGAACGCCCAAATTAAGAAAACGGGACCCGACGCACTCGGTACCGGCGAAAAAGGGTCCGGGCGGCCAAAACATGAAAACGGGACCCGACAGCCTCGGCGCCGCCGAAAATGAGTCCGAGAGCGCAAAACATGAAAACGTGTCTCAACGCCATCGGTACCGCCGAAAATGATTCGGGGAGCGCAAAACATGAAAACGGGACCCGACGCCCTCGGTACCGCCGAAAACGAGTCCGGGAGCGCAAAACATGAAAACGGGACCCGACGCCCTCGGTACCGCCGAAAACGAGTCCGGGTGCGCAAAACATGAAAACGGTACCCGAGGCCCTCGGTACCGCCGAAAACGAGTCCGGGAGCGCAAAACATGAAAACGGGACCCGACGCCCTCGGTACCGCCGAAAACGAGTCAGGGAGCGCAAAATATGAAAACGGGACCTGACGGCCTCGGTACCGCCGCAACCGAGTCCGGGCACCCAAAAAAAGAAAACGGGACACGACTCCCTCGGTACCGCCGAAACCGGATCCGGGCGCGCAAAATATGAAAACGGGTCCCGACGCCCTCGGAACCGCTGAAAACGAGTCCGGGTGCGCAAAACATGAAAACGGGACACGACTCCCTCGGTACCGCCGAAAACGAGTCAGGGAGCGCAAAATATGAAAACGGGACCTGACGGCCTCGGTACCGCCGCAACCGAGTCCGGGCGCCCAAAACATGAAAACGGGACACGACTCCCTCGGTACCGCCGAAACCGGATCCGGGCGCGCAAAATATGAAAACGGGTCCCGACGCCCTCGGAACCGCTGAAACCGAGTCCGGGCGCGCTAAACATGAAAACGAGACCCGACCCCCTCGGCGCCGCCGAAAACGAGTCCGAGAGCGCTACACATGAAAACAGGTCTCGACGCCATCGGTATCGTCGAAAATGAGTCGGGGAGCGCAAAACATGAAAACGGGACCCGACGCCCTCGGTACCGCCGAAAATGAGTCCGGGAGCACAAAACATGAAAACGGGACCCGACGCCCTCGGTACCGCCGAAAACGAGTCTGGGCGCGCAAAACATGAAAACGGGACACGACTCCCTCGGTACCGCCGAAACCGGGTCCGGCCGCGCAAAACATGAAAACAGTTCTCGACGCCCTCGGAACCGCTGAAACCGAGTCCGGGCGTGCTAAACATGAAAACGAGACCCGACCCCCTCGGCGCCGCCGAAAACGAGTCCGAGAGCACAAAACATGAAAACAGGTTTCGACGCCATCGGTACCGTCAAAAATGAGTCGGGGAGCACAAAACATGAAAACGGGACCCGACGACCTCAGTACCGCCGAAACCGAGTCCGGGAGCGCAAAACATGAAAACGGGACCCGACGCCCTCGGTACCGCCGAAAACGAGTCCGGGAGCGCAAAACATGAAAACGGGACCCGACAGCCTCGGTACCGCCGAAAACGAGTCCGGAAGCGCAAAACATGGTCCGGCCGGCCAAAACATGAAAACGGGACCCGACAGCCTCGGCGCCGCCGAAAACGAGTCCGGGAGCGCAAAACATGAAAACGGGACCAGACGCCCTCGGTACCGCCGAAAACGAGTCCGGGCGCGCAAAACATGAAAACAGGACACGACTCCCTCGGTACCGCCGAAACCGGCTCCGGGCGCGCAAAACATGAAAACGGTTCCCGACCACCTCGGCGCCGCCGAAAACGAGTCCGAGAGCGCTACACATGAAAACAGGTCTCGACGTCATCGGTACCGGCGAAAATGAGTCGGGGAGCGCAAAACATGAAAACGGGACCCGACGCCCTCGGTACCGCCGAAAACGAGTCCGGGCGCGCAAAACATGAAAACAGGACACGACTCCCTCGGTACCGCCGAAACCGGGTCCGGGCGCGCAAAACAAGAAAACGGTTCCCGACGCCCTCGGTAGCGCCGAAACCGAGCCCGGGCGCGCAAAACATGAAAACGAGACCCGTCGCCATCGGCGCCGCCGTAAACGAGTCCGAGAGCACAAAACATGAAAACAGGTCTCGACGCCATTGGTACCGTCGAAAATGAGTCGGGGAGCGCAAAACATGAAAACGGGACCCGACGCCCTCGATACCGCCGAAAACGAGTCCGGGAGTGCAAAACATGAAAACGGGACCCGACGCTCTCGGTACCGCCGAAAACGAGTCCGGGCGCACAAAAAATGAAAACGGGACACGACGCACTCGGAACCGGCGAAACAGGGTCCGGGCGGCCAAAACATGAAAACGGGACCCGACAGCCTCGACGCCGCCGAAACCGAGTCCGGGAGCGCAAAACATGAAAACGGGACCCGACGCCCTCGGTACCGCCGAAAACGAGTCCGGGAGCGCAAAACATGAAAACGGTACCCGACGCCCTCGGTACCGCCGAAAATGAGTACGGGCGCGCAAAACATGAAAATGGGACCCGTCGCCCTCTGTACCTCCAAAAATGAGTCCGGGCGTCCAAAACATGAAAACGGGACCCGACGCCCTCGGTAGCGCCGAAAACGAGTCCGGGAGCGCAAAACATGAAAACGGGACCCGACGCCCTCGGTACCGCCGAAAATGAGTCCGGGCGCGCAAAACATGAAAACGGAACACGACTCCCTCAGTACCGCCGAAACCGAGCCCGGGCGCGCAAAACATGAAAACGAGACACGACGCCCTCGGTATCGCCGAAACAGCGTCCGGGCGCCCAAAACATGAAAACGGGACCCGACGCCCTCGGTACCGCCGAAAACGAGTCCGGGCGCGGAAAACATGAAAACGGGACCCGACGCCCTCGGTACCGCCGAAAGCGAGTTCGGGCGCGCAAAACATGAAAACAGGACACGACTCCCTCGGTACCGCCGAAAACGAGTCCGGGAGCGCAAAACATGAAAACGGGACCTGACGGCCTCGGTACCGCCGCAACCGAGTCCGGGCGCCCAAAACATGAAAACGGGACACGACTCCCTCGGTACCGCCGAAACCGGATCCGGGCGTGCAAAATATGAAAACGAGACCCGACCCCCTCGGCGCCGCCGAAAACGAGTCCGAGAGCGCTACACATGAAAACAGGTCTCGACGCCATCGGTACCGTCGAAAATGAGTTGGGAGCGCAAAACATGAAATCCGGACCCGACGCCCTCGGTACCGCCGAAAACGAGTCCGGGAGCGCATAACATGAAAACGGGACCCGACGCCCTCGGTACCGCCGAAAACGAGTCCGGGCGCGCCAAACATGAAAACGGTTCCCGACGCCCTCGGTACCGCCGAAACCGAGCCCGGGCGCGCAAAACATGAAAACGAGACCCGTCGCCATCGGCGCCGCCGAAAACGAGTCCGAGAGCACAAAACATGAAAACAGGTCTCGACGCCATTGGTACCGTCGAAAATGAGTCGGGGAGCGCAAAACATGAAAACGGGACCCGACGCCCTCGGTACCGCCGAAAACGAGTCCGGGAGCGCAAAACATGAAAACGGGACCCGACGCCCTCGGTACCGCCGAAAACGAGTCCGGGCGCGCAAAACATGAAAACGGGACACGACTCCCTCGGTACCGCTGAAACCGGGTCCAGGCGCGCAAAACATGAAAACGGGTCCCGACGCCCTCGGTACCGCCGAAACCGAGCCCGGGCGCGCAAAACATGAAAACGGGACCTGACGCCCTCGGTACCGCCGGAACATCGTCCGGGCGCGCAAAACATGAAAACGGGACCCGACGCCCTCGGTACCGCCGAAAACGAGTCCGGGAGCGCAAAACATGAAAACGGTACCCGAGGCCCTCGGTACTGCCGAAACCGAGTCCGTGAGCGCAAAACATGAAAACGAGAGTTGACGCCATCGGTACCGCCGAAAACGAGTCAGGGTGCGCAAAACATGAAAACGGGACCCGACGTCCTCGGTACCGCCGAAAACGAGTCCGGGCTCGCAAAATATGAAAACGGGTCCCGACGCCCTTGGAACCGCCGAAACCGAGTCCGGGCGCGCAAAACATGAAAACGAGACCCGACCCCCTCGGCGCCGCCGAAAACGAGTCCGAGAGCGCAACACATGAAAACAGGTCTCGACGCCATCGGTACCGTCGAAAATGAGTCGGGGAGCGGAAAATATGAAAACGGGACCCGACGCCCTCGGTACCGCCGAAAACGAGTCCGGACGCGCAAAACATGAAAACGGGACACGACTCCCTCGGTACCGCCGAAACCGGGTCCGGTCCCGCAAAACATGAAAACGGTTCCCCACGCCCTCGGTACCGCCGAAACCGAGTCCGGGCGCGCAAAACATGAAAACGTGACCCGACGCCCTCGGTACCGCCGAAACAGGGTCCGGGCGTGCAAAACATGAAAATGGGACCCGACGCCCTCGGTACCGCCGAAATCGAGTTCGAACGCCCAAATTAAGAAAACGGGACCCGACGCACTCGGTACCGGCGAAAAAGGGTCCGGGCGGCCAAAACATGAAAACGGGACCCGACAGCCTCGGCGCCGCCGAAAATGAGTCCGAGAGCGCAAAACATGAAAACGTGTCTCAACGCCATCGGTACCGCCGAAAATGATTCGGGGAGCGCAAAACATGAAAACGGGACCCGACGCCCTCGGTACCGCCGAAAACGAGTCCGGGAGCGCAAAACATGAAAACGGGACCCGACGCCCTCGGTACCGCCGAAAACGAGTCCGGGTGCGCAAAACATGAAAACGGTACCCGAGGCCCTCGGTACCGCCGAAAACGAGTCCGGGAGCGCAAAACATGAAAACGGGACCCGACGCCCTCGGTACCGCCGAAAACGAGTCAGGGAGCGCAAAATATGAAAACGGGACCTGACGGCCTCGGTACCGCCGCAACCGAGTCCGGGCACCCAAAAAAAGAAAACGGGACACGACTCCCTCGGTACCGCCGAAACCGGATCCGGGCGCGCAAAATATGAAAATGGGTCCCGACGCCCTCGGAACCGCTGAAAACGAGTCCGGGTGCGCAAAACATGAAAACGGGACACGACTCCCTCGGTACCGTCGAAAACGAGTCAGGGAGCGCAAAATATGAAAACGGGACCTGACGGCCTCGGTACCGCCGCAACCGAGTCCGGGCGCCCAAAACATGAAAACGGGACACGACTCCCTCGGTACCGCCGAAACCGGATCCGGGCGCGCAAAATATGAAAACGGGTCCCGACGCCCTCGGAACCGCTGAAACCGAGTCCGGGCGCGCTAAACATGAAAACGAGACCCGACCCCCTCGGCGCCGCCGAAAACGAGTCCGTGAGCGCTACACATGAAAACAGGTCTCGACGCCATCGGTATCGTCGAAAATGAGTCGGGGAGCGCAAAACATGAAAACGGGACCCGACGCCCTCGGTACCGCCGAAAATGAGTCCGGGAGCACAAAACATGAAAACGGGACCCGACGCCCTCGGTACCGCCGAAAACGAGTCTGGGCGCGCAAAACATGAAAACGGGACACGACTCCCTCGGTACCGCCGAAACCGGGTCCGGCCGCGCAAAACATGAAAACAGTTCTCGACGCCCTCGGAACCGCTGAAACCGAGTCCGGGCGTGCTAAACATGAAAACGAGACCCGACCCCCTCGGCGCCGCCGAAAACGAGTCCGAGAGCACAAAACATGAAAACAGGTTTCGACGCCATCGGTACCGTCAAAAATGAGTCGGGGAGCACAAAACATGAAAACGGGACCCGACGACCTCGGTACCGCCGAAACCGAGTCCGGGAGCGCAAAACATGAAAACGGGACCCGACGCCCTCGGTACCGCCGAAAACGAGTCCGGGAGCGCAAAACATGAAAACGGGACCCGACAGCCTCGGTACCGCCGAAAACGAGTCCGGAAGCGCAAAACATGGTCCAGGCGGCCAAAACATGAAAACGGGACCCGACAGCCTCGGCGCCGCCGAAAACGAGTCCGGGAGCGCAAAACATGAAAACGGGACCAGACGCCCTCGGTACCGCCGAAAACGAGTCCGGGCGCGCAAAACATGAAAACAGGACACGACTCCCTCGGTACCGCCGAAACCGGCTCCGGGCGCGCAAAACATGAAAACGGTTCCCGACCACCTCGGCGCCGCCGAAAACGAGTCCGAGAGCGCTACACATGAAAACAGGTCTCGACGTCATCGGTACCGGCGAAAATGAGTCGGGGAGCGCAAAACATGAAAACGGGACCCGACGCCCTCGGTACCGCCGAAAACGAGTCCGGGCGCGCAAAACATGAAAACAGGACACGACTCCCTCGGTACCGCCGAAACCGGGTCCGGGCGCGCAAAACAAGAAAACGGTTCCCGACGCCCTCGGTAGCGCCGAAACCGAGCCCGGGCGCGCAAAACATGAAAACGAGACCCGTCGCCATCGGCGCCGCCGTAAACGAGTCCGAGAGCACAAAACATGAAAACAGGTCTCGACGCCATTGGTACCGTCGAAAATGAGTCGAGGAGCGCAAAACATGAAAACGGGACCCGACGCCCTCGATACCGCCGAAAACGAGTCCGGGAGTGCAAAACATGAAAACGGGACCCGACGCTCTCGGTACCGCCGAAAACGAGTCCGGGCGCACAAAAAATGAAAACGGGACACGACGCACTCGGAACCGGCGAAACAGGGTCCGGGCGGCCAAAACATGAAAACGGGACCCGACAGCCTCGGCGCCGCCGAAACCGAGTCCGGGAGCGCAAAACATGAAAACGGGACCCGACGCCCTCGGTACCGCCGAAAACGAGTCCGGGAGCGCAAAACATGAAAACGGTACCCGACGCCCTCGGTACCGCCGAAAATGAGTACGGGCGCGCAAAACATGAAAATGGGACCCGTCGCCCTCTGTACCTCCAAAAATGAGTCCGGGCGTCCAAAACATGAAAACGGGACCCGACGCCCTCGGTAGCGCCGAAAACGAGTCCGGGAGCGCAAAACATGAAAACGGGACCCGACGCCCTCGGTACCGCCGAAAATGAGTCCGGGCGCGCAACACATGAAAACGGAACACGACTCCCTCAGTACCGCCGAAACCGAGCCCGGGCGCGCAAAACATGAAAACGGGACACGACGCCCTCGGTATCGCCGAAACAGCGTCCGGGCGCCCAAAACATGAAAACGGGACCCGACGCCCTCGGTACCGCCGAAAACGAGTCCGGGCGCGGAAAACATGAAAACGGGACCCGACGCCCTCGGTACCGCCGAAAGCGAGTTCGGGCGCGCAAAACATGAAAACAGGACACGACTCCCTCGGTACCGCCGAAAACGAGTCCGGGAGCGCAAAACATGAAAACGGGACCTGACGGCCTCGGTACCGCCGCAACCGAGTCCGGGCGCCCAAAACATGAAAACGGGACACGACTCCCTCGGTACCGCCGAAACCGGATCCGGGCGTGCAAAATATGAAAACGAGACCCGACCCCCTCGGCGCCGCCGAAAACGAGTCCGAGAGCGCTACACATGAAAACAGGTCTCGACGCCATCGGTACCGTCGAAAATGAGTCGGGAGCGCAAAACATGAAATCCGGACCCGACGCCCTCGGTACCGCCGAAAACGAGTCCGGGAGTGCATAACATGAAAACGGGACCCGACGCCCTCGGTACCGCCGAAAACGAGTCCGGGCGCGCCAAACATGAAAACGGTTCCCGACGCCCTCGGTACCGCCGAAACCGAGCCCGGGCGCGCAAAACATGAAAACGAGACCCGTCGCCATCGGCGCCGCCGAAAACGAGTCCGAGAGCACAAAACATGAAAAACAGGTCTCGACGCCATTGGTACCGTCGAAAATGATTCGGGGAGCGCAAAACATGAAAACGGGACCCGACGCCCTCGGTACCGCCGAAAACGAGTCCGGGAGCGCAAAACATGAAAACGGGACCCGACGCCCTCGGTACCGCCGAAAACGAGTCCGGGCGCGCAAAACATGAAAACGGGACACGACTCCCTCAGTACCGCCGAAAACGAGTCCGGGAACTTAAAACATGAAAACGGGACGCGACGCACTCGGAACCGACGAAACAGGGTACGGGCGGCCAAAACATGAAAACGGGACCCGACAGCCTCGGCGCCGCCGAAACCGAGTCCGGGAGCGCAAAACATGAAAACGGGACCCGACGCCCTCGGTACCGCCGAAAACGAGTCCGGGAGCGCAAAACATGAAAACGGGACCCGACGCCCTCGGTACCGCCGAAAACGAGTCCGGGAGCGCAAAACATGAAAACGGGACCCGACGCCCTCCGTACCGCCGAAAACGAGTCCGGGAGCGCAAAACATGAAAACGGGACCCGACGCCCTCGGTACCGCCGAAAACGAGTCTGGGCGCGCAAAACATGAAAACGGGACTCGACTCCCTCGGTACCGCCGAAACCGGGTCCGGCCGCGCAAAACATGAAAACAGTTCTCGACGCCCTCGGAACCGCTGAAACCGAGTCCGGGCGTGCTAAACATGAAAACGAGACCCGACCCCCTCGGCGTCGCCGAAAACGAGTACGAGAGCACAAAACATGAAAACAGGTCTCGACGCCATCGGTACCGTCAAAAATGAGTCGGGGAGCACAAAACATGAAAACGGGACCCGACGACCTCGGTACCGCCGAAACCGAGTCCGGGAGCGCAAAACATGAAAACGGGACCCGACGCCCTCGGTACCGCCGAAAACGAGTCCGGGAGCGCAAAACATGAAAACGGGACCCGACAGCCTCGGTACCGCCGAAAACGAGTCCGGAAGCGCAAAACATGGTCCGGGCGTTCAAAACATGAAAACGGGACCCGACAGCCTCGGCGCCGCCGAAAACGAGTCCGGGAGCGCCAAACATGAAAACGGGACCAGACGCCCTCGGTACCGCCGAAAACGAGTCCGGGCGCGCAAAACATGAAAACAGGACACGACTCCCTCGGTACCGCCGAAACCGGCTCCGGGCGCGCAAAACATGAAAACGGTTCCCGACCACCTCGGCGCCGCCGAAAACGAGTCCGAGAGCGCTACACATGAAAACAGGTCTCGACGTCATCGGTACCGGCGAAAATGAGTCGGGGAGCGCAAAACATGAAAACGGGACCCGACGCCCTCGGTACCGCCGAAAACGAGTCCGGGCGCGCAAAACATGAAAACAGGACACGACTCCCTCGGTACCGCCGAAACCGGGTCCGGGCGCGCAAAACAAGAAAACGGTTCCCGACGCCCTCGGTAGCGCCGAAACCGAGCCCGGGCGCGCAAAACATGAAAACGAGACCCGTCGCCATCGGCGCCGCCGTAAACGAGTCCGAGAGCACAAAACATGAAAACAGGTCTCGACGCCATTGGTACCGTCGAAAATGAGTCGGGGAGCGCAAAACATGAAAACGGGACCCGACGCCCTCGATACCGCCGAAAACGAGTCCGGGAGTGCAAAACATGAAAACGGGACCCGACGCTCTCGGTACCGCCGAAAACGAGTCCGGGCGCACAAAAAATGAAAACGGGACACGACGCACTCGGAACCGGCGAAACAGGGTCCGGGCGGCCAAAACATGAAAACGGGACCCGACAGCCTCGACGCCGCCGAAACCGAGTCCGGGAGCGCAAAACATGAAAACGGGACCCGACGCCCTCGGTACCGCCGAAAACGAGTCCGGGAGCGCAAAACATGAAAACGGTACCCGACGCCCTCGGTACCGCCGAAAATGAGTACGGGCGCGCAAAACATGAAAATGGGACCCGTCGCCCTCTGTACCTCCAAAAATGAGTCCGGGCGTCCAAAACATGAAAACGGGACCCGACGCCCTCGGTAGCGCCGAAAACGAGTCCGGGAGCGCAAAACAAGAAAACGGGACCCGACGCCCTCGGTACCGCCGAAAATGAGTCCGGGCGCGCAAAACATGAAAACGGAACACGACTCCCTCAGTACCGCCGAAACCGAGCCCGGGCGCGCAAAACATGAAAACGAGACACGACGCCCTCGGTATCGCCGAAACAGCGTCCGGGCGCCCAAAACATGAAAACGGGACCCGACGCCCTCGGTACCGCCGAAAACGAGTCCGGGCGCGGAAAACATGAAAACGGGACCCGACGCCCTCGGTACCGCCGAAAGCGAGTTCGGGCGCGCAAAACATGAAAACAGGACACGACTCCCTCGGTACCGCCGAAAACGAGTCCGGGAGCGCAAAACATGAAAACGGGACCTGACGGCCTCGGTACCGCCGCAACCGAGTCCGGGCGCCCAAAACATGAAAACGGGACACGACTCCCTCGGTACCGCCGAAACCGGATCCGGGCGTGCAAAATATGAAAACGAGACCCGACCCCCTCGGCGCCGCCGAAAACGAGTCCGAGAGCGCTACACATGAAAACAGGTCTCGACGCCATCGGTACCGTCGAAAATGAGTCGGGAGCGCAAAACATGAAATCCGGACCCGACGCCCTCGGTACCGCCGAAAACGAGTCCGGGAGCGCATAACATGAAAACGGGACCCGACGCCCTCGGTACCGCCGAAAACGAGTCCGGGCGCGCCAAACATGAAAACGGTTCCCGACGCCCTCGGTACCGCCGAAACCGAGCCCGGGCGCGCAAAACATGAAAACGAGACCCGTCGCCATCGGCGCCGCCGAAAACGAGTCCGAGAGCACAAAACATGAAAACAGGTCTCGACGCCATTGGTACCGTCGAAAATGAGTCGGGGAGCGCAAAACATGAAAACGGGACCCGACGCCCTCGGTACCGCCGAAAACGAGTCCGGGAGCGCAAAACATGAAAACGGGACCCGACGCCCTCGGTACCGCCGAAAACGAGTCCGGGCGCGCAAAACATGAAAACGGGAGACGACTCCCTCAGTACCGCCGAAAACGAGTCCAGGCGCGCAAAACATGAAAACGGGTCCCGACGCCCTCGGTACCGCCGAAACCGAGCCCGGGCGCGCAAAACATGAAAACGGGACCTGACGCCCTCGGCGCCGCCGAAACCGAGTCCGGGAGCGCAAAACATGAAAACGGGACCCGACGCCCTCGGTACCGCCGAAAACGAGTCCGGGAGCGCAAAACATGAAAACGGGACCCGACGCCCTCGGTACCGCCGAAAACGAGTCCGGGAGCGCAAAACATGAAAACGAGAGTTGACGCCATCGGTACCGTCGAAAACGAGTCAGGGTGCGCAAAACATGAAAACGGGACCCGACGTCCTCGGTACCGCCGAAAACGAGTCCGGGCTCGCAAAATATGAAAACGGGTCCCGACGCCCTTGGAACCGCCGAAACCGAGTCCGGGCGCGCAAAACATGAAAACGAGACCCGACCCCCTCGGCGCCGCCGAAAACGAGTCCGAGAGCGCAACACATGAAAACAGGTCTCGACGCCATCGGTACCGTCGAAAATGAGTCGGGGAGCGGAAAATATGAAAACGGGACCCGACGCCCTCGGTACCGCCGAAAACGAGTCCGGACGCGCAAAACATGAAAACGGGACACGACTCCCTCGGTACCGCCGAAACCGGGTCCGGTCCCGCAAAACATGAAAACGGTTCCCCACGCCCTCGGTACCGCCGAAACCGAGTCCGGGCGCGCAAAACATGAAAACGTGACCCGACGCCCTCGGTACCGCCGAAACAGGGTCCGGGCGTGCAAAACATGAAAATGGGACCCGACGCCCTCGGTACCGCCGAAATCGAGTTCGAACGCCCAAATTAAGAAAACGGGACCCGACGCACTCGGTACCGGCGAAAAAGGGTCCGGGCGGCCAAAACATGAAAACGGGACCCGACAGCCTCGGCGCCGCCGAAAATGAGTCCGAGAGCGCAAAACATGAAAACGTGTCTCAACGCCATCGGTACCGCCGAAAATGATTCGGGGAGCGCAAAACATGAAAACGGGACCCGACGCCCTCGGTACCGCCGAAAACGAGTCCGGGAGCGCAAAACATGAAAACGGGACCCGACGCCCTCGGTACCGCCGAAAACGAGTCCGGGTGCGCAAAACATGAAAACGGTACCCGAGGCCCTCGGTACCGCCGAAAACGAGTCCGGGAGCGCAAAACATGAAAACGGGACCCGACGCCCTCGGTACCGCCGAAAACGAGTCAGGGAGCGCAAAATATGAAAACGGGACCTGACGGCCTCGGTACCGCCGCAACCGAGTCCGGGCACCCAAAAAAAGAAAACGGGACACGACTCCCTCGGTACCGCCGAAACCGGATCCGGGCGCGCAAAATATGAAAATGGGTCCCGACGCCCTCGGAACCGCTGAAAACGAGTCCGGGTGCGCAAAACATGAAAACGGGACACGACTCCCTCGGTACCGTCGAAAACGAGTCAGGGAGCGCAAAATATGAAAACGGGACCTGACGGCCTCGGTACCGCCGCAACCGAGTCCGGGCGCCCAAAACATGAAAACGGGACACGACTCCCTCGGTACCGCCGAAACCGGATCCGGGCGCGCAAAATATGAAAACGGGTCCCGACGCCCTCGGAACCGCTGAAACCGAGTCCGGGCGCGCTAAACATGAAAACGAGACCCGACCCCCTCGGCGCCGCCGAAAACGAGTCCGTGAGCGCTACACATGAAAACAGGTCTCGACGCCATCGGTATCGTCGAAAATGAGTCGGGGAGCGCAAAACATGAAAACGGGACCCGACGCCCTCGGTACCGCCGAAAATGAGTCCGGGAGCACAAAACATGAAAACGGGACCCGACGCCCTCGGTACCGCCGAAAACGAGTCTGGGCGCGCAAAACATGAAAACGGGACACGACTCCCTCGGTACCGCCGAAACCGGGTCCGGCCGCGCAAAACATGAAAACAGTTCTCGACGCCCTCGGAACCGCTGAAACCGAGTCCGGGCGTGCTAAACATGAAAACGAGACCCGACCCCCTCGGCGCCGCCGAAAACGAGTCCGAGAGCACAAAACATGAAAACAGGTTTCGACGCCATCGGTACCGTCAAAAATGAGTCGGGGAGCACAAAACATGAAAACGGGACCCGACGACCTCGGTACCGCCGAAACCGAGTCCGGGAGCGCAAAACATGAAAACGGGACCCGACGCCCTCGGTACCGCCGAAAACGAGTCCGGGAGCGCAAAACATGAAAACGGGACCCGACAGCCTCGGTACCGCCGAAAACGAGTCCGGAAGCGCAAAACATGGTCCAGGCGGCCAAAACATGAAAACGGGACCCGACAGCCTCGGCGCCGCCGAAAACGAGTCCGGGAGCGCAAAACATGAAAACGGGACCAGACGCCCTCGGTACCGCCGAAAACGAGTCCGGGCGCGCAAAACATGAAAACAGGACACGACTCCCTCGGTACCGCCGAAACCGGCTCCGGGCGCGCAAAACATGAAAACGGTTCCCGACCACCTCGGCGCCGCCGAAAACGAGTCCGAGAGCGCTACACATGAAAACAGGTCTCGACGTCATCGGTACCGGCGAAAATGAGTCGGGGAGCGCAAAACATGAAAACGGGACCCGACGCCCTCGGTACCGCCGAAAACGAGTCCGGGCGCGCAAAACATGAAAACAGGACACGACTCCCTCGGTACCGCCGAAACCGGGTCCGGGCGCGCAAAACAAGAAAACGGTTCCCGACGCCCTCGGTAGCGCCGAAACCGAGCCCGGGCGCGCAAAACATGAAAACGAGACCCGTCGCCATCGGCGCCGCCGTAAACGAGTCCGAGAGCACAAAACATGAAAACAGGTCTCGACGCCATTGGTACCGTCGAAAATGAGTCGGGGAGCGCAAAACATGAAAACGGGACCCGACGCCCTCGATACCGCCGAAAACGAGTCCGGGAGTGCAAAACATGAAAACGGGACCCGACGCTCTCGGTACCGCCGAAAACGAGTCCGGGCGCACAAAAAATGAAAACGGGACACGACGCACTCGGAACCGGCGAAACAGGGTCCGGGCG
This sequence comes from Schoenoplectus triqueter, assembly GCA_964058805.1. Taxonomy (NCBI): domain Eukaryota; kingdom Viridiplantae; phylum Streptophyta; class Magnoliopsida; order Poales; family Cyperaceae; genus Schoenoplectus; species Schoenoplectus triqueter. Next base: position 13,619 of record CAXKVV010001012.1, on the reverse strand, counting down.
GCCAAAACATGAAAACGGGACCCGACAGCCTCGGCGCCGCCGAAACCGAGTCCGGGAGCGCAAAACATGAAAACGGGACCCGACGCCCTCGGTACCGCCGAAAACGAGTCCGGGAGCGCAAAACATGAAAACGGTACCCGACGCCCTCGGTACCGCCGAAAATGAGTACGGGCGCGCAAAACATGAAAATGGGACCCGTCGCCCTCTGTACCTCCAAAAATGAGTCCGGGCGTCCAAAACATGAAAACGGGACCCGACGCCCTCGGTAGCGCCGAAAACGAGTCCGGGAGCGCAAAACATGAAAACGGGACCCGACGCCCTCGGTACCGCCGAAAATGAGTCCGGGCGCGCAAAACATGAAAACGGAACACGACTCCCTCAGTACCGCCGAAACCGAGCCCGGGCGCGCAAAACATGAAAACGGGACACGACGCCCTCGGCATCGCCGAAACAGCGTCCGGGCGCCCAAAACATGAAAACGGGACCCGACGCCCTCGGTACCGCCGAAAACGAGTCCGGGCGCGGAAAACATGAAAACGGGACCCGACGCCCTCGGTACCGCCGAAAGCGAGTTCGGGCGCGCAAAACATGAAAACAGGACACGACTCCCTCGGTACCGCCGAAAACGAGTCCGGGAGCGCAAAACATGAAAACGGGACCTGACGGCCTCGGTACCGCCGCAACCGAGTCCGGGCGCCCAAAACATGAAAACGGGACACGACTCCCTCGGTACCGCCGAAACCGGATCCGGGCGTGCAAAATATGAAAACGAGACCCGACCCCCTCGGCGCCGCCGAAAACGAGTCCGAGAGCGCTACACATGAAAACAGGTCTCGACGCCATCGGTACCGTCGAAAATGAGTCGGGAGCGCAAAACATGAAATCCGGACCCGACGCCCTCGGTACCGCCGAAAACGAGTCCGGGAGCGCATAACATGAAAACGGGACCCGACGCCCTCGGTACCGCCGAAAACGAGTCCGGGCGCGCCAAACATGAAAACGGTTCCCGACGCCCTCGGTACCGCCGAAACCGAGCCCGGGCGCGCAAAACATGAAAACGAGACCCGTCGCCATCGGCGCCGCCGAAAACGAGTCCGAGAGCACAAAACATGAAAACAGGTCTCGACGCCATTGGTACCGTCGAAAATGATTCGGGGAGCGCAAAACATGAAAACGGGACCCGACGCCCTCGGTACCGCCGAAAACGAGTCCGGGAGCGCAAAACATGAAAACGGGACCCGACGCCCTCGGTACCGCCGAAAACGAGTCCGGGCGCGCAAAACATGAAAACGGGACACGACTCCCTCAGTACCGCCGAAAACGAGTCCGGGAACTTAAAACATGAAAACGGGACGCGACGCACTCGGAACCGACGAAACAGGGTACGGGCGGCCAAAACATGAAAACGGGACCCGACAGCCTCGGCGCCGCCGAAACCGAGTCCGGGAGCGCAAAACATGAAAACGGGACCCGACGCCCTCGGTACCGCCGAAAACGAGTCCGGGAGCGCAAAACATGAAAACGGGACCCGACGCCCTCGGTACCGCCGAAAACGAGTCCGGGAGCGCAAAACATGAAAACGGGACCCGACGCCCTCCGTACCGCCGAAAACGAGTCCGGGAGCGCAAAACATGAAAACGGGACCCGACGCCCTCGGTACCGCCGAAAACGAGTCTGGGCGCGCAAAACATGAAAACGGGACTCGACTCCCTTGGTACCGCCGAAACCGGGTCCGGCCGCGCAAAACATGAAAACAGTTCTCGACGCCCTCGGAACCGCTGAAACCGAGTCCGGGCGTGCTAAACATGAAAACGAGACCCGACCCCCTCGGCGTCGCCGAAAACGAGTACGAGAGCACAAAACATGAAAACAGGTCTCGACGCCATCGGTACCGTCAAAAATGAGTCGGGGAGCACAAAACATGAAAACGGGACCCGACGACCTCGGTACCGCCGAAACCGAGTCCGGGAGCGCAAAACATGAAAACGGGACCCGACGCCCTCGGTACCGCCGAAAACGAGTCCGGGAGCGCAAAACATGAAAACGGGACCCGACAGCCTCGGTACCGCCGAAAACGAGTCCGGAAGCGCAAAACATGGTCCGGGCGGCCAAAACATGAAAACGGGACCCGACAGCCTCGGCGCCGCCGAAAACGAGTCCGGGAGCGCCAAACATGAAAACGGGACCAGACGCCCTCGGTACCGCCGAAAACGAGTCCGGGCGCGCAAAACATGAAATCAGGACACGACTCCCTCGGTACCGCCGAAACCGGCTCCGGGCGCGCAAAACATGAAAACGGTTCCCGACCACCTCGGCGCCGCCGAAAACGAGTCCGAGAGCGCTACACATGAAAACAGGTCTCGACGTCATCGGTACCGGCGAAAATGAGTCGGGGAGCGCAAAACATGAAAACGGGACCCGACGCCCTCGGTACCGCCGAAAACGAGTCCGGGCGCGCAAAACATGAAAACGGGACACGACTCCCTCGGTACCGCCGAAACCGGGTCCGGGCGCGCAAAACAAGAAAACGGTTCCCGACGCCCTCGGTAGCGCCGAAACCGAGCCCGGGCGCGCAAAACATGAAAACGAGACCCATCGCCATCGGCGCCGCCGTAAACGAGTCCGAGAGCACAAAACATGAAAACAGGTCTCGACGCCATTGGTACCGTCGAAAATGAGTCGTGGAGCGCAAAACATGAAAACGGGACCCGACGCCCTCGATACCGCCGAAAACGAGTCCGGGAGTGCAAAACATGAAAACGGGACCCGACGCTCTCGGTACCGCCGAAAACGAGTCCGGGCGCACAAAACATGAAAACGGGACACGACTCCCTCGGTACCGCCGAAAACGAGTCCGGGAGCTTAAAACATGAAAACGGGACGCGACGCACTCGGAACCGGCGAAACAGGGTCCGGGCGGCCAAAACATTAAAACGGGACCCGACAGCCTCGGCGCCGCCGAAACCGAGTCCGGGAGCGCAAAACATGAAAACGGGACCCGACGCCCTCGGTACCGCCGAAAACGAGTCCGGGAGCGCAAAACATGAAAACGGGACCCGACGCCCTCGGTACCGCCGAAAACGAGTCCGGGAGCGCAAAACATGAAAACGGTACCCGACGCCCTCGGTACCGCCGAAAATGAGTACGGGCGCGCAAAACATGAAAATGGGACCCGTCACCCTCTATACCTCCAAAAATGAGTCCGGGCGTCCAAAACATGAAAACGGGACCCGACGCCCTCGGTAGCGCCGAAAACGAGTCCGGGAGCGCAAAACATGAAAACGGGACCCGACGCCCTCGGTACTGCCGAAAATGAGTCCGGGCGCGCAAAACATGAAAACGGAACACGACTCCCTCGGTACCGCCGAAACCGAGCCCGGGCGCGCAAAACATGAAAACGGGACACGACGCCCTCGGTATCGCCGAAACAGCGTCCGGGCGCCCAAAACATGAAAACGGGACCCGACGCCCTCGGTACCGCCGAAAACGAGTCCGGGCGCGGAAAACATGAAAACGGGACCCGACGCCCTCCGTACCGCCGAAACCGAGTTCGGGCGCGCAAAACATGAAAACAGGACACGACTCCCTCGGTACCGCCGAAAACGAGTCCGGGAGCGCAAAACATGAAAACGGGACCTGACGGCCTCGGTACCGCCGCAACCGAGTCCGGGCGCCCAAAACATGAAACGGGACACGACTCCCTCGGTACCGCCGAAACCGGATCCGGGCGTGCAAAATATGAAAACGAGACCCGACCCCCTCGCCGACGCCGAAAACGAGTCCGAGAGCGCTACACATGAAAACCGGTCTCGACGCCATCGGTACCGTCGAAAATGAGTCGGGAGCGCAAAACATGAAATCCGGACCCGACGCCCTCGGTACCGCCGAAAACGAGTCCGGGAGCGCATAACATGAAAACGGGACCCGACGCCCTCGGTACCGCCGAAAACGAGTCCGGGCGCGCCAAACATGAAAACGGTTCCCGACGCCCTCGGTACCGCCGAAACCGAGCCCGGGCGCGCAAAACATGAAAACGAGACCCGTCGCCATCGGCGCCGCCGAAAACGAGTCCGAGAGCACAAAACATGAAAACAGGTCTCGACGCCATTGGTACCGCCGAAAATGAGTCGGGGAGCACAAAACATGAAAACGGGACCTGACGCCCTCGGTACCGCCGAAATCGAGTCCGGGAGCGCAAAACATGAAAACGGGACCCGACGCCCTCGGTACCGCCGATAACGAGTCCGGGCGCGCAAAACATGAAAACGGGACATGACTCCCTCGGTACCGCCGAAAACTAGTCCGGGAGCTTAAAACATGAAAACGGGACGCGACGCACTCGGAACCGGCGAAACAGGGTCCGGGCGGCCAAAACATGAAAACGGGACCCGACAGCCTCGGCGCCGCCGAAACCGAGTCCGGGAGCGCAAAACATGAAAACGGGGCCCGACGCCCTCGGTACCGCCGAAAACGAGTCCGGGAGCGCAAAACATGAAAACGGGACCCGACGCCCTCGGTACCGCCGAAAACGAGTCCGGGAGCGCAAAACATGAAAACGGGACCCGACGCCCTCGGTACCGCCGAAAATGAGTACGGGCGCTCAAAACATGAAAATGGGACCCGTCGCCCTCTGTACCTCCAAAAATGAGTCCGGGCGCCCAAAACATGAAAACGGGACCCGACGCCCTCGGTAGCGCCGAAAACGAGTCCGGGAGCGCAAAACATGAAAACGGGACCCGACGCCCTCGGTACCGCCGAAAACGAGTCCGGGCGCGCAAAACATGAAAACGGAACACGACTCCCTCGGTACCGCCGAAACAGAGCCCGGGCGCGCAAAACATGAAAATGGGACACGACGCCCTCGGTATCGCCGAAACAGCGTCCGCGCGCCCAAAACATGAAAACGGGACCCGACGCCCTCGGTACCGCCGAAAACGAGTCCGGGAGCGGAAAACATGAAAACCGGACCCGACGCCCTCGGTACCGCCGAAACCGAGTTCGGGCGCGCAAAACATGAAAACAGGACCCGACTCCCTCGGTACCGCCGAAAACGAGTCCGGGAGCGCAAAACATGAAAACGGGACCTGACGGCCTCGGTACCGCCGCAACCGAGTCCGGGCGCCCAAAACATGAAAACAGGACACGACTCCCTCGGTACCGCCGAAACCGGATCCGGGCGTGCAAAATATGAAAACGAGACCCGACCCCCTCGGCGCCGCCGAAAACGAGTCCGAGAGCGCTACACATGAAAACAGGTCTCGACGCCATCGGTACCGTCGAAAATGAGTCGGGGAGCGCAAAACATGAAAACGGTTCCCGACGCCCTCGGTACCGCCGAAAACGAGTCCGGGCGCGCCAAACATGAAAACGGTTCCCGACGCCCTCGGTACCGCCGAAACCGAGCCCGGGCGCGCAAAACATCAAAACGAGACCCGTCGCCATCGGCGCCGCCGAAAACGAGTCCGAGAGCACAAAACATGAAAACAGGTCTCGACGCCGTTGGTACCGTCGAAAATGAGTCGGGGAGCGCAAAACATGAAAACGGGACCCGACGCCCTCGGTACCGCCGAAAACGAGTCCGGGAGCGCAAAACATGAAAACGGGACCCGACGCCCTCGGTACCGCCGAAAACGAGTCCGGGCGCGCAAAACATGAAAACGGGACACGACTCCCTCGGTACCGCCGAAAACGAGTCCGAGAGCTTAAAACATGAAAACGGGACGCGACGCACTCGGAACCGGCGAAACAGGGTCCGGGCGGCCAAAACATGAAAACGGGACCCGACTGCCTCGGCGCAGCCGAAACCGAGTCCGGGAGCGCAAAACATGAAAACGGGACCCGACGCCCTCGGTACCGCCGAAAACGAGTCCGGGAGCGCAAAACATGAAAACGGGATCCGACGCTTTCGGTACCGCCGAAAACGAGTCCGGGAGCGCAAAACATGAAAACGGGACCCGACGCCCTCGGTACCGCCGAAAATGAGTACGGGCGCGCAAAACATGAAAATGGGACCCGTCGCCCTCTGTACCTCAAAAAATGAGTCCTGGCGCCCAAAACATGAAAACGGGACCCGACGCCCTCGGTAGCGCCGAAAACGAGTCCGGGAGCGCAAAACATGAAAACGGGACCCGACGCCCTCGGTACCGCCGAAAACGAGTCCGGGCGCGCAAAACATGAAAACGGAACACGACTCCCTCGGTACCGCCGAAACCGAGCCCGGGCGCGTAAAACATGAAAACGGGACCCGACGCCCTCGTTATCGCCGAAACAGCGTCCGGGCGCCCAAAACATGAAAACGGGACCCAACGCCCTCGGTACCGCCGAAAACGAGTCCGGGCGCGGAAAACATGAAAACGGGACCCGACGCCCTCGGTACCGCCGAAACCGAGTTCGGGCGCGCAAAACATGAAAACAGGACCCGACTCCCTCGGTACCGCCGAAAACGAGTCCGGGAGCGCAAAACATGAAAACGGGACCTGACGGCCTCGGAACCGCTGAAACCGAGTCCGGGCGCGCTAAACATGAAAACGAGACCCGACCCCCTCGGCGCCGCCGAAAACGAGTCCGAGAGCGCTACACATGAAAATAGGTCCCGACGCCATCGGTACCGTCGAAAATGAGTCGGGGAGCGCAAAACATGAAAACGGGACCCGACGCCCTCGGTACCGCCGAAACCGAGTCCGGGCGCGCAAAACGTGTAAACGGGACCCGACGCCCTCGGTTCCGCCGAAAACAAGTCCGGGCGCGCAAAACATGAAAACGGGACACGACTCCCTCGGTACCGCCGAAACCGGTTCCGGGCGCGCCAAACATGAAAACGGTTCCCGACGCCCTCGGTACCGCCGAAACCGAGTCCGGGCGTGCAAAACATGAAAACGAGACCCGTCGCAATCGGCGCCGCCGAAAACGAGTCCGAGAGCACAAAACATGAAAACAGGTCTCGACGCCATTGGTACCGTCAAAAATGAGTCGGGGAGCACAAAACATGAAAACGGGACCCGATGCCCTCGGTACCGCCGAAAACGAGTCGGGGAGCGCAAAACATGAAAACGGGACCTGACGCCCTCGGTACCGCCGAAAACGAGTCCGGGCGCGCAAAACATGAAAACGGGACCCGACTCCCTCTGTACCGCCGAAAACGAGTCCGGGAGCTTAAAACATGAAAACGGGACGCGACTCCCTCGGTACCGCCGAAACCCGGTCCGGGCGCGCAAAACATGAAAATGGTTCCCGACGTCCTCGGTACCGCAGAAACCGATTCCGGGCGCGCAAAACATGAATACGAGACCCGACGCCCTCGGCGTCGCCGAAAACGAGTCCGAGAGCGCAAAACATGAAAACAGGTCTCGACGCCATCGGTACCGTCGAAAATGAGTCGGGGAGCACAAAACATGAAAACGGGACCCGACGCCCTCGGTACCGCCGAAACAGGGTCCGAGCGCGCAAAACATGAAAATGGGACCCGACGCCCTCGGTACCGCCGAAATCGAGTTCGAGCGCCCAAATTAAGAAAACGGGACACGACGCACTCGGTACCGGCGAAACAGGGTCCGGGCGGCCAAAACATGAAAACGGGACCCGACAGCCTCGGCGCCGCCGAAACCGAGTCCGGGAGCGCAAAACATGAAAACGGGACCCGACGCCCTCGGTACCGCCGAAAACGAGTCCGGGAGCGCAAAACATGAAAACGGGACCCGACGCCCTCGGTACCGCCGAAAACGAGTCCGGGCGCGCAAAACATGAAAACGGGACACGAGTCCCTCGGTACCGCCGAAACCGAGCTCGGGCGCGCAAAACATGAAAACGGGACCCGACGTCCTCGGTACCGCCGAAACCGCGTCCGGGCGCCCAAAACATGAAAACGGGACCCGACGCCCTCGGTTTCGCCGAAAACGAGTTCGAGGGCCCAAATTAAGAAAACGCGACCCGACGCCCCCGGTTTCGCCGAAAACGAGTTCGAGCGCCGAAATTAATAAAATGAGACTCGACGCACTCGGTACCGGCGAAACAGGGTCCGGGCGGCCAAAACATGAAAACGGGACACGATAGCCTCGGCGCGGCCGAAAACGAGTCCGAGAGCGCAAAACATGAAAACAGGTCTCGACGCCATCGGTACCGTCGAAAATGAGTCGGGGAGCGCAAAACATGAAAACGAGACCCGACGCCCTCGGTACCGCCGAAACAGGGTCCGGGCGTGCAAAACATGAAAATGGGACCCGACGACCTCGGTACCGCCGAAATTGAGTTCGAACGCCCAAATTAAGAAAACGGGACCCGACGCACTCGGTACCGCCGAAACCGGGTCCGGGCGCGCAAAACATGAAAACGGTTCCCGACGCCCTCGGTACCGTCGAAACCGAGTCCGGGCGCGCAAAACATGAAAACGAGACCCGACGCCCTCGGCACCGTCGAAAACGAGTCCGAGAGCGCAAAACATGAAAACAGGTCTCGACGCCATCGGTACTGTCGAAAATGAGTCGGGGAGCGCAAAACATGAAAACGGGACCCGACGCCCTCGGTACCTCCGAAACAGGGTCCGGGCGTGCAAAACATGAAAAAGGGACCCGACGCCCTCGGTACCGCCGAAATCGATTTCGAGCGCCCAAATTAAGAAAACGGGACCCGACGCACTCGGTACCGGCGAAACAGGGTCCGGGCGGCCAAAACAAGAAAACGGGACCCGACAGCCTCGGCGCCGCCGAAAACGAGTCCGAGAGCGCAAAACGTGAAAACGGGACCCGACGCCCTCGATACCGCCGAAAACGAGTCTGGGAGCGCAAAACATGAAAACGGGACCCGACGCCCTCGGTACCGCCGAGAACGAGTTCGGGCGCGGAAAACATGAAAACAAGACCCGACGCCCTCGGTACCGCCGACAACGAGTCCGGGCGCGGAAAAAATGAAAACGGGACCCGACGCCCTCGGTACCGCCGAAACCGAGTTCGGGCGCGCAAAACATGAAAACAGGACCCGACTCCCTCGGTACCGCCGAAAACGAGTCCGGGAGCGCAAAACATGAAAACGGGACCTAACGGCCTCGGTACCACCGCCACCGAGTCCGGGCGCCCAAAACATGAAAACGGGACACGACTCCCTCGGTACCGCCGAAACCGGATCCGGGCGCACAAAATATGAAAACGGGTCCCGACGCCCTCGGAACCGCTGAAACCGAGTCCGGCGCGCTAAACATGAAAACGAGACCCGACCCCCTCGGCATCGCCGAAAACGAGTCCGAGAGCGCTACACATGAAAACAGGTCTCGACGCCATCGGTACCGTCGAAAATGAGGCGGGGAGCGCAAAACATGAAAACGGGACCCGACGCCCTCGGTACCGCCGAAGACGATTCCGGGAGCGCAAAACATGAAAACGGGACCCGACGCCCTCGGTACCGCCGAAAACGACTCCGGGAGCGCAAAACATGAAAACGGGACCCGACGCCCTCGGTACCGCCGAAACCGAGTTCGGGCGCGCAAAACATGAAAATGGGACCCGTCGCCCTCTGTACCTCCAAAATTGAGTCCGGGCGCCCAAAACATGAAAACGGGACCCGACGCCCTCGGTACCGCCGAAAACGAGTCCGGGAGCGCAAAACATGGAAACGGGACCCGACGCCGTCGGTACCGTCGAAAACGAGTCCGGGCGCGCAAAACATGAAAACGAGACCCGACGCCCTCGGTACTGCCGAAAACGTGTCCGGGCGAGGAAAACATGAAAACGGGACCCGACACCCTCGGTACCGACGAAAACGAGTTCGGGAGCGCAAAACATGAAAACGGGAACCGACGCCCTCGGTACCGCCGAAAACGAGTCCGGGAGCGCAAAACATGGAAACGGGACCCGACGCCCTCGGTACCGTCGAAAACGAGTCCGGGCGCGCAAAACATGAAAACGGGACACGGCTCCCTCGGTACCGCCGAAACCGGGTCCGGCCGCGCAAAACATGAAAACGGTTCCCGACGCCCTCGGTACCGCCGAAACCGAGTCCGGGCGCGCAAAACATGAAAACGAGACCCGACGCCCTCGGTACCGCCGAAAAAGGGTTCGGGAGCGCAAAACATGAAAACGGGACCCGACGCCCTCGGTACCGTCGAAAACGAGTCCGGGCGCGCAAAACATGAAAACGGGACACGGCTCCCTCGGTACCGCCGAAACCGGGTCCGGCCGCGCAAAACATGAAAACGGTTCCCGACGCCCTCGGTACCGACGAAACCGAGTCCGGGCGCGCAAAACATGAAAACGACACCCGACGCCCCCGGTACCGCCGAAAACGGGTCCGGGAGCGCAAAACATGAAAACGGGACCCGACGCCCTCGGTACCGCCGAAAACGTGTCCGGGAGCGCAAAACATTAAAACGGGACCCGACGCCCTCGGTACCGCCGAAAACGAGTCCGGGAGCGCAAAACATGAAAACGGGACCCGACGCCCTCGGTACCGCCGAAAACGAGTCCGGGAGCGCAAAACATGAAAACGGGACCCGACGCCCTCGGTACCGCCGAAAACGAGTCCGGGCGCGCAAAACATGAAAATGGGACCCGACCCCCTCGACGCCGCCCAAAACGAGTCCGAGAGCGCAACACATGAAAACAGGTCCCGACGCCATCGGTACCGTCGAAAATGAGTCGGAGAGCGCAAAACATGAAAACGGGACCCGACGCCCTCGGTACCGCCGAAAACGAGTCCGGGAGCGCAAAACATGAAAACGGGACCCGACGCCCTCGGTACCGCCGAAAACGAGTCCGGGAGCGCAAAACATGAAAACGGGACCCGACGCCCTCGGTACCGCCGAAAACGAGTCCGGGAGCGCAAAACATGAAAACGGGACCCGACGCCCTCGGTACCGTCGAAAACGAGTCCGGGCGCGCAAAACATGAAAACGGGACCAGACGCCCTAGGTACCGCCGAAAACGAGTCCGGGCGCGCAAAACATGAAAACGGGACACGACTCCCTCGGTACCGCCGAAACCGAGCCCGGGCGCGCAAAACATGAAAACGGGACCCGACGCCCTCGGTACCGCCGAAATAGCGTCCGGGCGCCCAAAACATGAAAACGGGACCCGACGCCCTCGGTTTCGCCGAAAACGAGTTCGAGCGCCCAATTAAGAAAACGAGACCCGACGCCCTCGGTTTCGCCGAAAACGAGTTCGAGCGCCCAAATTAAGAAAACGAGACCCGACGCACTCGGTACCGGCGAAACAGGGTCCGGGCGGCCAAAACATGAAAACGGGACCCGATAGCCTCGGCGCCGCCGAAAACGAGTTCGAGAGCGCAAAACATGAAAACGTGTCTCGACGCCATCGGTACCGCCGAAAATGAGTCGGGGAGCGCAAAACATGAAAACGGGACCCGACGCCCTCGGTAACGCCGAAAACGAGTCCGGGAGCGCAAAACATGAAAACGGGACACGACGCCCTCGGTACCGCCGAAAACGAGTCCGGGCGCGCAAAACATGAAAACGGGACCCGACGCCCTCGGCACCGCCGAAAACGAGTCCGGGCGCGCAAAACATGAAAATGGGACCCGACCCCCTCGGCGCCGCCAAAAACGAGTCCGAGAGCGCAACACATGAAAACAGGTCCCGACGCCAACGGTACCGTCGAAAATGAGTCGGGGAGCGCAAAACATGAAAACGGGACCCGACGCCCTCGGTACCGCCGAAAACGAGTCCGGGAGCGCAAAACATGAAAACGGGACCCGACGCCCTCGGTACCGTCGAAAACGAGTCCGGGCGCGCAAAACATGAAAACGGGACCAGACGCCCTAGGTACCGCCGAAAACGAGTCCGGGCGCGCAAAACATGAAAACGGGACACGACTCCCTCGGTACCGCCGAAACCGAGCCCGGGCGCGCAAAACATGAAAACGGGACCCGACGCCCTCGGTACCGCCGAAATAGCGTCCGGGCGCCCAAAACATGAAAACGGGACCCGACGCCCTCGGTTTCGCCGAAAACGAGTTCGAGCGCCCAATTAAGAAAACGAGACCCGACGCCCTCGGTTTCGCCGAAAACGAGTTCGAGCGCCCAAATTAAGAAAACGAGACCCGACGCACTCGGTACCGGCGAAACAGGGTCCGGGCGGCCAAAACATGAAAACGGGACCCGATAGCCTCGGCGCCGCCGAAAACGAGTTCGAGAGCGCAAAACATGAAAACGTGTCTCGACGCCATCGGTACCGCCGAAAATGAGTCGGGGAGCGCAAAACATGAAAACGGGACCCGACGCCCTCGGTAACGCCGAAAACGAGTCCGGGAGCGCAAAACATGAAAACGGGACACGACGCCCTCGGTACCGCCGAAAACGAGTCCGGGCGCGCAAAACATGAAAACGGGACCCGACGCCCTCGGCACCGCCGAAAACGAGTCCGGGCGCGCAAAACATGAAAATGGGACCCGACCCCCTCGGCGCCGCCAAAAACGAGTCCGAGAGCGCAACACATGAAAACAGGTCCCGACGCCAACGGTACCGTCGAAAATGAGTCGGGGAGCGCAAAACATGAAAACGGGACCCGACGCCCTCGGTACCGCCGAAAACGAGTCCGGGAGCGCAAAACATGAAAACGGGACCCGACGCCCTCGGTACCGCCGAAACCGAGTCCGGGAGCGCAAAACATGAAAACGGGACCCGACGCCCTCGGTACCGCCGAAAACGAGTCCGGGAGCGCAAAACATGAAAACGGGACCCGACGCCCTCGGTACCGCCGAAACCGAGTTCGGGCGCGCAAAACATGAAAATGGGACCCGTCACCCTCTGTACCTCCAAAAATGAGTTCGGGCGCCCAAAACATGAAAACGGGACCCGACGCCCTCGGTAGCGCCGAAAACGAGTCCGGGAGCGCAAAACATGAAAACGGGACCCGACGCCCTCGGTACCGCCGAAAACGAGTCCGGGCGCGCAAAACATGAAAACGGGACCCGACGCCCTCGGTACCGCCGAAAACGTGTCCGGGCGAGGAAAACATGAAAACTGGACCTGACGCCCTCGGTACCGACGAAAACGAGTTCGGGAGCGCAAAACATGAAAATGGGACCCGACGCCCTCGGTACCGCCGAAAACGAGTTTGGGAGCGCAAAACATGAAAACGGGACCCGACGCCCTCGGTACCGTCGAAAACGAGTCCGGGCGCGCAAAACATGAAAACGGGACACGACTCCCTCGGTACCGCCGAAATCGGGTCCGGCCGCGCAAAACAGGAAAACGGTTCCCGACGCCCTCTGTACCGCCGAAACCAAGTCCGGGCGCGCAAAACATGAATATGAGACCCGACGCCCTCGGTACCGCCGAAAACGGGTCCGGCCGGGCAAAACATGAAAACGGTTCCCGACGCCCTCGGTAGCGCCGAAAACGAGTCCGGGAGCGCAAAACATGAAAACGGGACCCGACGCCCTCGGTACCGCCGAAAACGAGTCCGGGCGCGCAAAACATGAAAACGGGACCCGACGCCCTCGGTACCGCCGAAAACGTGTCTGGGCGAGGAAAACATGAAAACGGGACCCGACGCCCTCGGTACCGCCGAAAACGAGTCCGGGAGCGCAAAACATGAAAACGGGACCCGACGCCCTCTGCGCCGACGAAAACGAGTCCGAGAGCACAAAACATGAAAACATGTCTCGAAGCCATCG
>CAXKVV010001011.1:0-66967 GCA_964058805.1 Schoenoplectus triqueter | reverse complement strand
TGAGCTGGAGCTTTTGTTAGTTACCAAGATATGCATAGTTTGCACTTGATTAAAATTTTCTTATACAATTTATGGATGACACAGCCACAAGACCAAAGGGGAGCAGCAAATGGTATTTCTATGACTGGCATGTCTATCTTCAAAGCAATTGCACCAGCTGCTGGTGGTATTATGTGAGTATATCAACACACCTATATTGTATTCTTTTTCTTAAAATTCAAATAGAAAAATGCATTTTTGAATTCTGAAAATATTAAAACCCTTACATTGCATGTTTTTTATGACTAAAATCAAATTAAACAAATGCATTTTTCAATCCTGAAACTTGGGTCATTGATTTTGTGGTTCTCTGCAAAAATTCTTATCTTTGCAAATTGCTCCCGACTTGTTGGGGTTGTGTTTCTGATCCTATTAAATTTAAAGTCCTCTTATTCAGTTGATTCACTTTAGTTGATCATTCACAGATACATTTTTATCTGGGAACTATTAAACCAGAAAATTTAATGTAGACATATTTTTCTTTACCCTGTAAATAGTTTCATTTTCTGCTAGCAACTCTTGGAGTAGCAAGCTCTTTCTCACTCCTGATTATTTTAATCAGTATCCTCATGCCAAGAAAAGGTCAAGACAAAACATGCAATACGCCCAGTAAATACAAGATGTTTAGCTTAGTGATTAAGATTAATGAGAAGTGAGAAGTTATGATCATGTTTAAGAATATTGTAATTATTGTTACTTACATATTTTTCTTAACTATATAAAAAAATACATGCAGATTCTCATGGGCACAAAAGCGTCCGCATGCTTTCTTCTTTCCAGGTTCTTACAGATTCTCAGTTTTCTCATATATTTACTACTACTCATGTTGATTGTTTTCATTGTGTGGTCAAATCATACATATTTCTTCTATGTACTTAAAAATTCGAAATGTAATGGAAAAATAATCCTTCATAAACAATTTGTAGCTGGACTGCTGGAGCCACATCAATATTGCCAAATAAGACAAATAGAATGAATGTATATCGAAAACAGGTTCCTAATACTTTTCAGAAAATATGCAGGTGATCAAATGGTGTTCTTTCTTTTGAATGTGGTGGAGTTCATAGGGATTCTTATGACATTTAAACCATTTTTGGGTGTCCCCAGTGATTAAACTATCGATTTTGGTAAAATTTTATCTTTTTTTTTTTCATTTTTTCTGAAATCAAGTCTAGTAGAAAGAAATATATGGTGGAACTTGTCATATGTTTGTAATTATTAACTTTAGCCAATAGTCAATTAATGAGATCCAATATTTAAGTGGAGGCGTAATTGAATTTATTGCAATAATAAATTGTAAGGCAATAAGAGTTGCAATGAGTTTTGACTCTTATTTTTGATGACTATGACTGTAAGCATATATATTTAGGATTAACTCTGACATAGTTGCAACACTTGTGTAGCTTTTAATGGATAAATGATACCATAAAGGAAAATTAATAATAACAATATGTATGCTAATTGTTTAGTTGACAGCTGTACAATGATGCTTGTATATTAACTAACAGGCTACATAAAAAAAGTGGTTGCTATGTGCTAATTGTTTAGTTGGTAAGCTTTACAATGCGGCTTGTATATTAACTAATAGCAGGATACATGAAAAAAGTGGTTGCTCCAAATGCTTAATAAATAACTGTTGTGTTAAATTTCATAATAGCAAATTAAGATTCATGGCATAGTTTATGATGTGCTCACGTTAAACAGAGATCTCTATTTTTCCTAATTTCCCTTTAACAGAACTACTCGATTTGCAATTACAGATTCCCAAGTAAAAATCAGGTCCTTCCGTGAAGGATATATTCCATCTTCTTTGTTTTCAAATGCATCTTTTCGTTTTTTTTGTTGAAGTCTATTAAAAAAAAATTAAATAGGGTTCCCATATTTCGTAAATATTCTATAAACGGTACTTTTTACAAGTGAACAATTTGTTAGTAATTTATCAATAATAGAGAAGTCCTCACGACTGTTACCTGATCATCTCCTTTTCGACAGCATTAAATAATTACTTCATTTTTTTAATATCTATAATCACTGTAATCTAAACATTTGTAACGAGAGTAATAAGTAAAGACTTTTTTTTTTAAAAGAAAAGGTAAGGGTCGCACACCTATCTTAACAAACAATTCAATTACAGCAAGAAAGCAGAGGAGAGATGAAAAGCATCCTTAAGCAGGCTTCATGAGATTTGACACCTTTAAGGATGTTTTGAAAAGAAATGTAAAAAAGATTTCTAATCTTAAGGTTGGAAAAAGTGTTAGATGACTTTCTCTATTGAGAGTAGTAAACTCCAAGTTCTGATTCCGAAAGACTAAGAGTTCGGAAACCCGACCACCTCGAGATACCTCATATCAAACTCGAAGAAATAGCAGCACCAAGGACGAGTACAAGTCCAAAGGCAAAGTTTGAGGTGGACGAGATCCTAACAGCTCGAGAATATCAAAGAGCTCGGGATGAACCCCTTGCCCCGATGAAGAATATGACACTTATGATATCTGTCGTATGTGTCAGAGACAGCTGATAGGAGCAGCCGTGGAAGTGACAAAAGTGTGACTAGACAATTAATGTCACTGTATAGTTAGAATAGCTAGAATTTAATTAATTGTATATGATTGCAGGTGCATTGATGACATCTAGCACTATAAATAGAGGAACAATGTAATGTAGAAATAAGAGAGATAAGAGAGAAAAAATACTTTGTAAATATAATTAAGTTATAAAGAAATAGCTTTCATAACACTCTCTTTCTTTTCCCTGATCTAGTAAATTGTTTTATTCTCATTTAATTCAGTTTTTTCGTCTGTTTTTGTTTGTCAGAGTGAACACCTATGTCAAACCTCAAAATAATATTTCGAATTCAAAAAGTTCGATATAATTTCGAGATAATTAGACAAGAAAGTCAACATCCCCCCCCCCCCCCTCTTATTTATTTCATCTCTTCTAAAACTATTGAACTGAAAATTTTGTACGTATTGACTGACAAACCGGCTTTTAACAAAATATCAACAATCGTACTTGTCACTTAAAATTAGGCGACAATAACAATAATTATTGTGTGATTATTGTTAGCTAGAAAACCTTGAGCAGTTGAGCTAGCTCATGGACATTGAACTAAGAGAGAGAAAAAATTAAACCAACATGAGATGCTCGTACAAATAACACGAGCAACTCCGCTAATATTTTTCCTTTAAATTCTCAACAAAAAAAAAAATTCTCTCACAACTTTTTACGTTATTGTCATTGCATTACGGAAATCACTTTCTCTAAAATAAAAAAATTAGTATAATCTATTGGTCAAAATATCGTAAATCACATTAACAAAATGTTAAAGGCTTCCTCGAAGAGAAAGAGGATGAGTTTGGACAAAAAGTTGTTCAAATTGTGTATATAGGGATAATGACTTGAAGGTATCCTCCGAACTTACATTTATGACAAAGTGCCCTCCAAACTGTTTAATTTATGAAATTAACCCTCCACTAATTAATTACACCCATAATTATCAATTTTGAATTGAAAAAAAAAATCAAACTACCCTTTAATTTCATATTGTATTTATTTAGAAATTAGCATTTATCTAATTTGAAAAAGAGTATTTTTCAGCAATAGAATTCAGAATAGTTTTAACCTCATGACAACCAAACATTTTTATCGAATTCTCACTTACACACCATGACAACCAAATTATATATAAGAACACAAGACCTCACGTTATACAAAATACCAATTTCAAATCATTGAGTCAGAATAATTTTAACTCTATTACGAGCCAATCATTGAAGGCAAAAAATAAACATTTTAAAAATTCATTACTGGTGAGCGCTCATACCGATTAAAGCACAAACCTTACCAGTCCGGTGAGTGATGATTTCAAGCAGCTGCATTCATCCCATTCAATATTATTCCACCATTTTTCATTAACTCGTATACAATTCAATTTTCTTGGAATGTTATCTCCTCTAAAGGGAAGTTTCTTCAAATTTTTGCACGCAGAAATTGTCATAGATTCCAGAGCAGGGAAAGTAATGTCAGGTTCACAGATACTTTCTAGCACACCAAGATGTGTCAATTCTAACAGTTTCAAAAATGGGAAAGTTGATCCAATTGGTTCGCCTTCGTCTCTATGGATCAATTGCTTCATCCCGTTACATCTGATTATCTTAAGTTCTCGAAGACATGAGAGATGTATGACCCATGAAATAGTCGTCAGATAATCACATGAATGGATTGTTAGGCGTCTCAGCCGTGGAAGAACATCCTTTGGATCAAGACCCTTCCACGCAATTTCTTTCATTCCATCATAAAGGAAATATAATTCCTCTAGTTTTTCAAATTGACACCGGCATGGCTTTCTACATGCGCTTTCAAATATCACACACTCTGCCTCCAAATTTGTGATACTAAGAGAAAACAAGTTGTTTCTTGACTGGGAGGTCTCAAGAAACGAATGGGATATTGAGAAGGTGCTTAGTTTTTCCCACATTGTAATTGTTAGCCATCGGACTGACACATTTGATAATTCACTTAGCTTTCGAAATTGCTTCAAATCATTAATTTCAATTCCAACTGCAACAAATTCAGGAAGATTTTGTAGTTTTTCCAGCAGTGATGGGACAAATTTCAATTTAGTTTGATATATTCTTTTATAGTAACCAAATCGACGAGTTAAATCTATAACATGCAAGCTTTTCATTTTAGATAAAGCATCGACTGGGAAAGTGTGAACTAGGTTCCATCTTAAAAGCAGATATTTAAGATTAGTAAGGTCTCCCAATTCATTTGGCAATGACTTGATTTCATTACCTGATAAATCAATAAAATGAAGACTTCTTAAACTACATATCTCTATGGGAAAAACTTCGAACCTATTTCCACGTAAGTTTAGGATGGTAAGCTTAGAAAATGATTGAAATGGAAGGACCTTTATATCTTTTAGGTGGCTAGGAATGAATAACAAAGTAGTGAGCTTGCTATCAGAACAGGTAGTAGAGAAGGAAATGCTATCCTTCTGGTCCATTAATGATATTTTCTCCGTTTCTCTTCGAATGAAGATCTCAGATAAGTTAGACCCAACAATCCATTTGTTCCTTTCAGTCCCTTCATTACTTATTATCCATAATGACATATCTCGGATTACATCATGCAACTTAACTTGAGACTCTTTGTCAGTTGTTTCCAATAAGCATACAGCTTGCAACCCGCTTATGTAACCATAGCCAACATTGTAAGCCATGTTGACATCAGACTCATCTATCAAACCTAACCCCATCCAAAGCTCAACCAATTCATTCTTCTCTATCATATAATCTTCTGGCCATAGCGAGCAATGCAGAAAACATTCTCTTAAATTATCACTTCTCAATTTATCAAAACTAAACTTTAATACTTTGAATACGGTTTCATCGGTACCTGAGAGTTCAACATCATTTAGGCGTGCCTGCTTAAGTAGTTCCACAGCAAGCTTCCATTCACCGGGATCCCTTTTATCATACATGGCTCTTCCAACTGTAATAAGAGCCAATGGCAACCCACCTAATTCCTTCACGACCTCCACTGCATACTTTTGTATGAGTAGATGTGATACTATAGTTTCTTTAGTTGCTTTCTCCATAAAGAGATTCCATGCTCTATCCCAATTCAAAACATCCACCCTAATCATTTTCTTTACCTCCATCAATCCACAGACATCTGTTGATCTTGTAGTCAGAACAATTTTTTGTTTGCATGTGCTAGTTATGTTGAATGGGATAGGAGGAATACCTACAATCTCAAGATCCATTCTAGTCCAGAGATCATCCAAAAGCAACACAAAGCTCCTTTTCTTCAGGAAATTGAATAGGGTGATTTGTTTCTGCTCCACGGAATTGCTCTTTTTAAGGCCAAGCTTATCAATTATTTCATCTTGAATCTTTTCTTCGGAGCACTCTTTAGAGCATGTTATGAAAATCACCAGATTGATGCTACTATCTTTGGAAAGCTTGTTATTGACCTGCTTTAAGAGATGAGTCTTTCCAACACCACCCATACCGTAAATACCAATAATACAGTGCACATCATCTTTAATATGTTGAATTACTAAGTCTAAGTTTGCCGATTTTGAGGAGGATGCTGGTAATTCTTGTGCAAAAGGAGGTGGTTTATGCATGGTCACTTCAATAGCTGTTCTCTGATCACACAAACTCTTCACTTCACGAAGCTTCTTCACCACACTTCTACTGGTCATGTAATCGGACCAGATAGACCGACGTCGTTTGTGGTAGTTTTGCGGGATCTCCTCCGCTTCCTTTTTAATTGTCTCCACCTTATCCAACCATTCTTCAACTTGCTTTGTTGGAGCACTGTCATCCCTCTCAGCATTTATTATGCTCATCTTCACATCCTCCTCCATTGCTACCAAGTTTTTGTTTGCTGACACCAAGTCCCTTATTTTATTATCGACTTGGAAAGGATAAGTAGCATGCTCCACAATTGTAGCAACAACCAGAGGGATGATTTCATTCATAGTATGCCTCAGGAACTCCATGTATATTAATAGGAGAATTTTGGGGGCAATGGAAGAAATAAACTCAAAAGATGAAAGGATGAGATGGAAATAGCTAGGAAGACGAATCCAAGGAGATAATTTGAAGAAAACTAGATTAAGACAAGGAGGTGTGCTATTTTCTCACTGGACAATCTGAAGAGCAAAGGCAGAATTATAGAAAACAGCAGTAATGGTATGAGTTAGTCAACAATACGATAGAGGTGATTAAGGCTAGCTAATGGGAAATTGTAAACTTCGGGGTAGGACAGCAAGAGCTTACCTTTGTGCTGAAGTACATGTGAGCAGCCGAGCAGGGCTAGCCAAAAAAATAATGAGAGAACTTGCAACTAACTGTGCATTTTTTTTGTTTTTCTGTGTCTTTCTTTTTGAATTTTTTTTCAAGGAATCCGTCAGAAAACAAAGAAGCAGAAGCACAATAATTGAGTATCAAATCTTATTGTAAGAACTATGAGCACACAAATTACTGGTTGCGAGAGTTGCAAGAAGCAGAGAAAGGAAAGCAAAAGTTGCGAGATCTGAGATGGGCAATCAGACAAGAATTGAATTAAGCATCAACAAAGTAGGTAGTTGAGAGTTGAAACCAATATGAACGACTCCTATACCCTAATTTCATCGTTGGATATCACTAAGCTGCAATCGATTTGAAATCCATCTGATGAAATATTTGAAGAAACCAATCATAATTGGGCAGCAGATCTTAAGATGGTCCAAGCTATTACATTTCAATCGGACCATTCATCAGTAGATAGAAGGATCTACTATTATTTCCATGATTAGGCGATTAAATATTACCACCAAGAAAGACTACGGACTTGATTAACATAAAAAAAAAGGAAAAAGATTACATTGAAAAGGTCATACATATATTTAACAAGACTTCCACATCAAGCTGACTAGCTTTCTATTTTAAAATTAATGGAAACTTTTGCTTTGATTTTGGTTTTGGCGCACCAACTAAACCCCGGAAGAATCAGCAACAAACGCAAGTACACAGTAACAAATTTAATATTTCGGAATTATTCGGTGAGGTTAAAAGTTCACGATTCGGATATAATATGGATATAATTCGGGAATAGTTTGCTTCATATAATATAAATATAATATATATTATAATTTAAAAATTTAAAAAATATATTAAAAACTATTAAGTTTTAATTAAAATAATATATAATATATTTTTGCCGAATAATTTATGAATAATTTACGAATAATTTACGAATAAGATATATTTTTATCAAAAAAATACATTATATATTAATCCAACTAAATATTCGTGAAACATCCGGCTATGGACAAAAAATAAATTATTCGCGAATAATTCGCACATCCTGTGACTATGTGCTAGGAACAAGTAGTCTTGAATCCATATATTATGACAGTGGAATTAAAAAGGTTCATTTTTTTAAACTCTTGTTACAATGTAAAATGCAGTGTGTTCACTTGAAATTCACGTTTGTAAAATGCAGTGTTTTTTTTTTAAGTAGCAAGTGAAAAATCTACTATGAAATTTCATTAATCAAACTAAAATAGTGAAAGTTTGTTGCCTCGTATTTAGCTTGTGATTGTGCCTAGACTTAATTGTCATCGCAGATCTGCCCTGACAGAAGGAGAAACATAATGAAATTGTTATAATGATGATCCACTAACTATGAAACAAATACTCAGGTCTAACAGAGACCTTATACATCGTAGATTATCATCCATTTATGGAGGTTATCTTGAATGCGGTCATGCACCATGCCTGCTGGTCGTTGTTCATCCTGAAATATGCGATCGTTACGCTCCTTCCATACCTACCACAACATTAATGCACATATCCGCTGTCTTCTGTAGATTGTCCGTGATATTTAGTATATTCTGTAATAATAGCCATAAGAATGTTTTTTTTTATTGGGCATTTTGAGGGTCCATAGTTCTGAAAAGTGGGGCCGTACTACTCCTGGGTTGTTGTAAATTTTGCAAGCTTTTAAATAACGCGCTATAGCGGTACTATAGCATATTTTGAACCAATACACTATTGCATTATTAGCGCTATACCGGTGATAGCGGATTGCAATACGCTATTGTATATTTGTTCGTAATAAATTTCAAATTGTCATAATTTTTAATTTGAACTCCGTTTGAAGTGATTCAAAGTGTGTTGAAAAGTTAAGAGCAAAATCTATAATATTGACATATAAAGTTAATCACTCTAAATAAATTTTAGATTAAAATTCCTTCTTTCTTTGTTATTAGCATTCTAATTTGATCCGACTTACGTCTCTCTTACTTTCTTCTTGGGGTTTCCTTCTTTATCTGAAATAACAACTAAAACTAAACGGTACCTTAAACTTGAGAATTAAATTAAATTTAAACTAAATTAACCTAAAAACTTTATTTTGAGACTTAATCTAACCAAAATTTAGCATTTTAATCAATTCATCATGAACTTTATTTAATAACGAAACTCACTTGATGAAAAATGATATTTATTACTTAATTTAGTAATTTACTATATCAAAGATATTCTGAATAGTAGTTTGAAGATTATACTTATTCAATGTCATTATTATCCTTTAATTGATTTTGTGTTATTTATTTATTTACTCTATGAATCTCTATGCAAAAATATTGATATTATTTATTTACACTATGTCAGATAGTTTTCGCTATAACACATTATAGTGTGATAGATTATTTTAGGACTATCACGATGACGTGATAATTGTTATTTAGAACCTTAAAATTTTGTAAATGGAGTGCACCATGAATGTTGAATATCATTGAAATATGATGATACTATCGGCGTTTTGAACCGATGCATTGTAAATCGATTTGAGTTTTTGTAGGTCCCTCATGAAAAATGATTGGTTATTAGGGTTATCAACGTGAATGGGTTTGTCAGTATGTCTAATGCTTGCAGGGTTTTCATCCAAAGGTTGTAAGGGTCAGATTCCATTAGCTAGTTCCATTTGAGGAGTGCTATGTTTTGGAGTTCAATGTCTATTATCCTAGTCCTCCATTAGCTTTAGGCAATATTACTGTTGATAGTTATTGGTATATTATTAATGTATTTGGGCTTTCTAGGGACCTATAGGTAAATAAATCATTACTGAATTGCTTACTATTAGTGCATAATCTTTTCCTTTGGGCTCCATATCCTACACTTCAAGAACACTTCAATTGAATTTACCCAACTGTCGTGGCAAAGTTTTTCAAAATTTAAGAAAACAGTTTAAGGTTGGTTGCTTGTGTTTTGTTATCTGGAGATATTAAGACTTCCTTGGTTGATTGTAGAGGTGGATATATTTAAGCTTCCTTGGTGATTGTAGATCAAAGTAGTTTGAATGATTTTGTATACAAATACCCTCCTGCTGCTCTTTTCACAATAAAGTTAGAAATTGTCTAACATATTCATGGTTCAAGCACTATTGTATGCAGGTCCAGACCTAGCAGGTAGAGGACTGATGAGCGTGGTGCAAACCAAACCTAAAAGAAGCTCACAGGAATCTCTTTAGAGCAACTTTTTAAGCTTAATTTAAGCCCTGAAGCCTGCTAAAAAGGAAATTTAAGATACCCTGTGTCAGTTTTCATTATACCTTCTTCTCTTCAACAGGTTTGCTAGGTTGGGCTGTTGTTTGGTCTTCTGGTGGTAAACCCAGATTTCTCCTCCTCTCAGCTTACATGCTATAAAATCATTGAGAGATAACCAAGGCTTCCATGTCTGCTATATTTTCTATTTCTTCTGAGTTCTTGTGTAGTTCTTTTGCAGTATGTCATTAAGCCTGCATTGACGAAACCAGTTTTCCTTCTCTCACACCTTTTTGTGCAACCAATCAGGATGGGCCATTTTTGGTATAGGGTTATATTGAGAATTGATTCAAAATATATTTTTAGAATATTTTTTATTTAGGAAATTATTTTTGGTAGAGATAATTTCAGTAAAGACATGAAATGATAATAGAGTTATTTTAGAAAAGATATGAGCTAAAATTAGTAGACAATTATATTTAGGAAGTAATGGAGTTAGTAGGGTGATTTATAGGAAGTAGTGGATGATATTTTAGGAATATAGTAGAGTTAATTTAAGAAAGTTTTATGTTATGTAAACCATAGAACATTATGCAATTGTATATCTCAATTATGCAATGAATTAATAAAAGAGTTTCAGCAAAAAAATATTTATTAGTATATTTGTTTGTCCTTTCATTATTCCAACAGATTAGACACCTTATAATTTTTGGCAGAGAAAAACAGCTTATTATGCTGTTGTTAATTAACAAGGATCATGATAGTCATAATTTCTGGTGGTCAAGTTCTTTCATTTACTATTTGTTGGGTTTTTTTTTTTTTGTATGAAGAATGCATTGAAGCTTCAACTAATGCAAGTCATAACAAACTTTAATCCCTGCTCTATTTCCTGGGAGGCTGGACAAAACCATTTTTCAGTCAGACTTCTTTCAAAGTTTTATAATTTTTATCGGGAAGGAAAGATTTCTCTTTAGTCAGGTTAATTTTTTTTATTATTGGACCAAATATGTCCACAACTATGCATAAATTGGGAACTATCAATGCATGTATACATACTACCTTCTGCAATGTGAAAAATATTGAAAAAGTACTGTCGTACTTGGTCCTAGTATCATACTGGTCAAATCCATTACCTGTTTGTAGCAGCCTGGATCATACCAAAGATGCCGGTTGTTGAATAAAGATTATTTTAATGCACGCATGGCATCTAACAATAGGAGAAAACATAGAATTTTGTTTAACAAGCTCTTATAATTAATGGTTCGTCCATGTATTGACTGTCACCAAAATTCAAGATAACTATCGAGTTCCAGTCAATGAACTCTTAGTATTAGTACATTATTTTTACAGACAATATTTCGTTCAAGCATGAGAAGGAATAACCAGAAATCATGTTTTACCTGTTGTTGCACGATAATATAGGTGCAGCGGAGACCCTTGTCTCAAACCATGGCAGGACCAAGGAAGTCAGAGAGGCATTTCGCAGTGGTTACAGGATATGTTTCTGTTCACCGTAATCTATTAATGATTTGCTCATTGTATTCGACTCTGATATGGTCTAGCAACTCACTATCAGCTAAATCAATTTCCTGATTCTGAAAAACAAATAGTAAAGAGAAGAATAGAAATCAACTATTTATCATGTAACAACCTGACCTGAACAAAAATGTATACCAACCAGTCTATGCCTCGCAGGGAAAAT
This sequence comes from Schoenoplectus triqueter, assembly GCA_964058805.1. Classification (NCBI taxonomy): domain Eukaryota; kingdom Viridiplantae; phylum Streptophyta; class Magnoliopsida; order Poales; family Cyperaceae; genus Schoenoplectus; species Schoenoplectus triqueter. The sequence continues at coordinate 55,178 of CAXKVV010001011.1, read as the reverse complement.
GAGTATTCGAAAAAGATGAAGCGCAACTCTACCACTATATTTCATATTTAATGCTTTCAAGAATTGAACATTGTAGCGATTAGCCGATTTTCTGTTTTCGGAGAGAATGTCTCTTCCCAACGAGATTCTCATATCCGAGATCGAAGAAAGCTTCAAGAACATCATTACGGTTCGTTTGGCAAATTAAGAAATAGCTTAGAAAAAATAGTAAATTTGGAAGAGCGATGGAATAATGATATTTTTGACTATTCAGAAGAGTGAAAATATCGTTTGACAGTTATTAATTAGAATAGTTAAAATATGAATAATTATGATACTAATAATGATGATGATAATAATAATAATAGTAATAATAATAATAATATAATAATAAATAATTATAATATAATAATATAATAATACAATACAACATAATAAAATAATAATCATAATCATGATAATAATAATCATAGTCATAATCATTATATAATAACATATTAAGAAAAATTATAATTATAATCATAATATAATAATAATAAATAAATATAATTATAATCATAATCATAATATAATAATAATAATAATAATAATAATAATAATAATAAAATAATTGTAATCATAATAATATAATTATAATATAATCATAGTGATGGCCCTTGAAATCTCTAGGATGATGATACTGAAAAGTCAAAATAATGCAAAAATGTAAAGAACCTAAGGTAGAAATGTATAAACTGATTTGGACCTTAATGCTCAAATGTAATGACGGAATATAATTTAAATCAATTCAATTCTCACAAAAATATAACAATCAAAGAAATATGAGAAAAAAAAATAAAGATAAAACAAGAACACAATATGTAACGGAGTTCGACTTTAACAATGTTTATGTCTCCGGGACTCTCAACCTTCAACAATTGAGATTAAACCAATATATTAAAAATGATTTTTAAACTTGTAAAACTTGATCCCTTACACAAAAATGAGCTGTCAAGCCTATCGGTAACACGAGTGACAACACACTCAAAACATGAGTAACAACCCACTCAAAAATAAAAAGCACTACAGCTCAAAAAAAAGTTGAACACAACAGCTCAAAAAGAAGTTAAGAAGAAAAAAATCACGAATGATCAAGTTAGAAGAATAGAAAGAAGCTAGATTGAGCTTGAATAAAAATTTAGCTAATTGAATGTATCAATATCTTACCAATCCATTCTAGCGGCGTGAAACTATGTAAAGATATCATGAGATCAAACAAATTTAATGTCCGATTTACTAAATATACTTGGAAGCAAAATATAAGTGCTGAGCAACACCCAAAATTCACACATCAAAACAAGCAATTTGTCAGACAATTTATAACTAATCATAACTCTAAACAACAAAACTTTGAATCAACCCGGGAAAACAAAAAGGAAAAAAATAATATATTGATGATAAATAGTTAAATGCTATCCCGCAATAGCCATGTTGGCAGCTCCAATACTGACAAACTCAGACTCTGTCATGAAAACAGCAACTGGATTTCCTGGCACGGCCTGTGTAACCAAATGTTGATGTCTTCCAGCCTTCTGCACATCATTTGGATTTCTTGCATCCAGGATCTCCAGCTGTTCTACTCCCAACTGTCTCTTGATCAACTCATTGTTCTCTATCAGCACCTCCATTTCCCCAAAAGGCAGCGTCAAATCGAGTGATTGTGGGCCCACCTTCAAGGCCTCATCCTTCTTAAACCTTACAAATGGCATGCACTCTTTCTTCATCTTCTTTGGATCAGGAACTCGCTCAATAATCCCCACATTTATTGCTTCGTCAATCTCCTCATTGTGTGCGAAGGAACGTGTTTCTACATTAAACATCGACCTGAGTATATCCAGGCACTCAGCCTTCCATCCATCATACAATTCATTGACATATATCAGCCCAACTGATAATTTAGGTGCCGAAGAATCGGACACTGCAGCTCCACCTTTCTTCCCTTTTTTCGGACCGGCTTCTTGCTTCTGCAGCAACTTTCTCATAAGCACAATTGTATCTTGCAAGTACTTATTTGCCTTCCGTAGAGTTGGATCTGCGTCATCAGCAACAGGCCAACCCGCTTTGACAACAAACCCTCTTTTATTCAGAATATCTGCCCACACATACTCAGCATAGTGGGGACAAATTGGGGCTATCAATAGCGTCTGCACATCCATGAACTTCATCACCAGATCCCGGTTCATGCCCCCTGCCCCGCAAGAGAATCGATACTCATCCCTGGCAGCTTGCAAATCATAGAAACCAGTTTTCAGTGCCTCTCTAAACATGAACCCTTCATAACTCTTCCCTGTCTCTTTGATGGCAAAATTGATCTCGTTTGCAAATACCCTGTCCGCATAGGTGTTTGGTTCACCCCCTCTAAGGGCTGACTCAGCTGCCAACACCTCTTCCATCCAGGCAATCTCTTTTGTTAACCTCAAGACTGCAGAGTTTGCTGTATCAGAAACAAAATTTGCATCATCCATGCCATCCCCTGCATCAGCCAATGCAAATCGAGTTGCATCAGTGCTATACTTTTCAATGGCCTGACGAAGAGTCATGAAGTTACCAGTCGATTTTGACATTTTTTCAGAGTTTAGCATTAAATGCCCATTACACCGGAAGCCTTGTGGCCAATGGTGCTCTGGAAGGAGGGCTACATGGTTGTAGATACAGAACGTAAGGTGATTCTGAATCAAATCCTTGCCCGAAACCCGCAAATCAAATGGGTACCAGTACTCAAACTCCTGCTTCATCTTGACTAGAAGAGATGAGGGAATATCAGAATCTGGTTCAGGCCCACTGCAGAATATGTAATCCCACACAGCATCAGTCATCTGGTCAGGACTGATCATCCCAGCAACAGACCCATACATGTCGCCATTTTGTAAAATGTGGGCCACCGTGTAGTATGCCATGTAAAGGGTAGAATCAGAAAGGGACTCAACCAAGAATTGTGGATCCCACGGGATACGGGTACCTAACCCAAAAGAACGTGAACATGCCCACTGGTTAAGCCAGCTCAGTGTGTGCTCAAACCCATTTCTGGTTTCTGTTGAAAACGTGTTCATCCTCTGTAGACACTCTTCAGCTAGCTTTTTCCACTCTTCTTCACCATAAGTTATGTACCACTGGTCAGTCAGTGCCACCACACACTCATCGCCAGATCTTGACATAACCTTCTTCTCAGGTTCAGAGTACAACACTGCTAGCCCAGCTTCCAGTAACTGAGCCTTTATCAGAGGTTTTGCTTCCTGGACCTTTCTGCCCTTGAACTCCCCAACAATCATTGTTCCTTCAGTGAAACCTTTCAGGTATGTAAGCTTCTTTGCCTCAGCGAGCTTGTCCTTGTCATTCTGGGATTTTATTTGTAAATTGGTACAAACTGTTTCAGCCGATTTGTCGCCAAACTCAGGTATGTTAATTATCGGTACAACCTTGAATGGTAGTACCCATTCATCTTTGACGCCATATTTAGCTCTCAATGCAGGCTTTGAGATCAAATCATGCAAGGCCATGTAATCATCTGGTGAGTCACTGGGTACACTGGTCACAATACCAGTACCCTTATCAGTCAAAATAGTCAGCATTGGTAGCGAGTATATCACCTCATTAAACGCCAAGGGAGACTTTAATGCCAATCCAATCAAATCATAGCCTGTTAGCTTAACCAAACAGCTAGGCTTTTCCGGTACACATGACAGTTTCTGGTATGCCAAATTCAAAGCTGCTCTCTGAGTCAAAATGAACACATCAGTATCATTTATCTCATATGCACCATAATTACCATCAGGTAAGACCCAACAATTTGTCTGACCGTACATGGTCTCAGGCCTTAGAGTAGCTGCTGCCAGGTAAACCTTCTTTCCCTCCAAGGTTTTCAATTTCTCAGGAAAAGGCTGTACCACCTCCATTTTAATTAATACATACTCTTGTGGCAGCACTCCTTCACCAGAGGCTCTGTCATGGTCAGCGCAAGGCTGGCCATCCAAAGGCGAGAAAATTGTGTACCTATTATCTTTCACTACTTTACCCAGAGCCATCAATTTGCGCATTTGCCACTGGACAAAGGAATTATAGAAAGGATTTTTGTCAGTAGTAATGAAGGACCTCCGCCAGTCACAACCCAATCCAAAAGTTTTTAAGTCTTCTTTGCCAAGAGGAGGGAAAAAGCTGAGCCAGTAGTACGGATCCCTGAATTTAGCTATTTCTTCATCAGTCAGACCATAGCTCTTCATAATCTCCCACTGGTACTTGACAGTACCGGTCTTGGCTGCAGCCTTTGACCGCTTGCTTTTGAACTTGTCAGGTTGTGCAGCCAATGCTTTGGTAGAATCTGCAGGCGTATCCACGGCGGTTTCATCCTCTTCTGAAGGGAATTTTGGGGGATTACCTGATATGAAAATGGGTATTAGTGCAAAGTGTACATGAATGCCAGGAAATGCTGGTAATGACTGTATTAGATATACCTAATTGTATGCCAGTAACAGTCATGGTCAGAACTTACCATCACTAAACATGACCTCATGTAAATAGAAGTACACAGACTAGTATTAAGCTAGGATACATAACAACAATACATAACAGTCTGCAAATACCAAAATTATACAGGCATGAGATCAAATATATTAAAATCCCATAAGGTAATGCTTGAAAACACCAAGCTGAACATAATCAAGGGTTACCTTGCCACTTGCAGTATCATCAGACTACCAGATTTAAGCTTTCAAGCATACATCTCATACCATAGTGCACAACCAATATATAATGAAATTATGAATAACGGGGGTAATTACCAAATTGAGCGATCTCTCTGTCCAGCTTATCAGCAGAAGCTTTAATAGGCATCCCCGTACAGTGAAATGCAAATGGCAATAACACATTCCTGCCGCACAGACGGTGATATGCAGCTGCAAACTCGAGCTTTGAAAGAGTAAACGCATGACCAAGGTGCAAGAGACCATTCATGTATGGGTACGGGAAGTTGCCAAAGAACTTGTCGCCCAATTTAGCAGGTACCTGACCCGCTTCTGCCTCAAAAACCTTGTGTTCATCCCAGTACGTTTGAATTCTGTTTTGGACTTTTAGCAAGAGGTCCGTTCTGGTTCTTGGCTTGTCACCGCTTACCTGGTTTGCTGACATCTCTCTGATTGGATGCAGAAAAGAAAAGTGAAATCAAGATTTGTTCATTTATGTTCTGAATTTAATAATGGAGAACAAAAAAAGTAATCAAACAAACTTCGGAGACAGGTTTATAAGATGATAATTATTCTCACTGTACTGGAATTTGCAAACTTATTAAGGAAATAAGGCCTTAAACTGTTACCTTAGATAAACATTGTCATCCAAAGGATTTCTGAAAAAGTCTAACTACTTTCAAAGTTTTCTTTGATGTATCTGGGACCAAACCTTAGTTAGAAACTTAAAAGTACTTGGTTATTATTAAAGAATCACCAGATTTAACAATTGAGAAGAAAAAACAAAATTTAACCCAATTATGGCGAAGTATCAGCACCACGACTAGTAATCCATAGATCACTTAATTTTATTTTAGTATGAGAAATCTACAACAATAAACTGAATGCAAATGTGAGACTAGAATATTGCCCTCTAAAGCCAGCAAATGACTAGCTTTTTTTTTAAAAAAAAAGTTACAACCAGATGGGATAGAAAATTATAAGAGATCTAGACAAAGTAAAGAATTGGAAGAGAAAAAAAATAAAGCATATATAATCCCCAGCTCTAACTCGGAAGAACAGTTTAATGTCGTTATAACTCGGTAGAACAGACAAGGTGATGTCAGTACATTCATATATAATCAGTAAATAAGAAGTTCATTTAAATACCTAGAGAATTGATAGGAGCGCCTGAGGAAGTTGAAGAGGCGGAGAGACGCCAGAAGTAGGGGAGATGACAAAAAAAAAAGTAGATAAATAAGATGACGAAGAGAGGGACAGCGCACAGCCGCACAGACACAGCAGGATCTAGGGTTTTTGATGGCCCTGCTCGACTGCTTCGGACACTCCTCTATTTACTAGGATCAGCTCTCTCTCAATTCACTAATATTTCTACTTGGTGACGAATTTGCCCTTCTTCTCTTGCTATCATAAGTATATCCGCTCTTTATTAAAAAAAAAATTCAATTTTTGTTTTCTTTTTACTTCTGTCTTCCGACAAGGAAAGGAACATTGGCAGTTACGAAAAATCTCAAGCAACTATTTTTTGTAAAAATTTTGAGGTATATTCAGAAATTTGTTAAATCATGACAAATTAAATACGATATTTTGCTAGTAGGAACTTTAAAACAGGAATATATATGGAATATTTTATATAGGACTTGATTTTTAGGAAAGTTGTTGAAGTTCAACCATATCAGAAGAAGAATACAAAGATATGAACCGCTAATTGGAGAGCGATGCATTAGACTTTTTACGTTTGAGATTTGAAGTCCTAAGATTGTGATTAGAGGTGTCAAAAACCCGACGCAATTGGAGAGCGATGCATTAGACTTTTTACGTTTTAGATTTGAAGTCCTAAGATTGTGAACGTAAAAAGTCTAATGCATCGCTCTCCGGACACGTTTTCGGCGGTGCGGAGGGTGTCGGCTCCCATTTTCATGTTTTGCGCTCCCGAACTCGTTTTCGGCGGTTCCGAGGGCGTCGGGTCCCGTTTTCATGTTATGCGCTCCCGGACACGTTTTCGGCGGTGCGGAGGGCGTAGGGTCCCGTTTTCATGTTTTGCGCTCCCGGACTCCTTTTCGGCGGTTCCGAGGGGGTCGGTTCTGTTTTCATGTTTTGCGCTCCCTGACACGTTTTCGGCGGTGCGGAGGGTGTCGGCTCCCATTTTCATGTTTTGCGCTCCCGGACTCGTTTTCGGCGGTTCCGAGGGCGTCGGGTCCCGTTTTCATGTTATGCGCTCCCGGACACGTTTTCGGCGGTGCGGAGGGCGTAGGGTCCCGTTTTCATGTTTTGCGCTCCCGAACTCGTTTTCGGCGGTTCCGAGGGGGTCGGGTCCCGTTTTTATGTTTTGCGCTCCCGGACACGTTTTCGGCGGTGCGGAGGGTGTCGGCTCCCATTTTCATGTTTTGCGCTCCCGGACTCGTTTTCGGCGGTTCCGACGGCGTCGGGTCCCGTTTTCATGTTTTGCGCTCCCGGACACGTTTTCGGCGGTGTGGAGGGCGTCGGGTCCCGTTTTCATGTTTTGCGCTCCCGGACTCGTTTTCGGCGGTTCCGGGCGCGTCGGGTCTCGTTTTCTTGTTTTGCGCTTCCGGACTCGTTTTCGGCGGTTCCGAGGGCGTCGGGTCCCGTTTTCATGTTTTGCGCTCCCGAAATCGTTTGAGGCGGTGCGGAGGGCGTCGAGTCCCGTTTTCATGTTTTGCGCTCCCGGACTCGTTTTCGGCGGTTCCGAGGGCGTCGGGTCCCCCTTTCATATTTTGCGCTCCCAGACTGATTTTGCGGCGGTGCGAAGGGCGTCGGGTCCCGTTTTCATGTTTTGCGCTCCCGGACACGGTTTCGGCGGTGCAGAGGGCGTCGGGTCCCATTTTCATATTTTGCGCTCCCGGACTCGTTTTCGGCGGTTCCGAGGGCGTCGGGTCCCGTTTTCATGTTTTGCGCTCCCGGACTCGTTTTCGGCGGTGCGGAGGGCGTCGGGTCCCATTTTAATGTTTTGCGCTCCCGGAAACATTTTCGGCGGTGCGGAGGGCGTCGGGTCCCATTTTCATGTTTTGCCCTCCCAGACACGTTTTCGGCGGTGCGGAGGGCGTCGGGTCCCATTTTAATGTTTTGCCCTCCCGGACACGTTTTCGGCGGTGCGGAGGGCGTCGGGTCCCATTTTCATGTTTTGCGCTCCCGGACACGTTTTCGACGTTTCCGTGGGCGTCGGGTCCCGTTTTCAAGTTTTGCGCTCCCGGACACGTTTTCGGCGGTGCGGAGGGCGTCGGGTCCTGTTTTCATGTTTTGCGCTCCCGGACTCGTTTTCGGCGGTTCCGAGGGCGTCGGGTCCCCCTTTCATATTTTGCGCTCCCAGACTGATTTTGCGGCGGTGCGGAGGGCGTCGGGTCCCGTTTTCATGTTTTGCGCTCCCGGACACGGTTTCGGCGGTGCGGTGGGCGTCGGGTCCCATTTTCATGTTTTGCGCTCCAACACTCGTTTTCGACGGTACGGACGGCGTCGGGTCCCGTTTTCATGTTTTGCGCTCCCGGACTCGTTTTCGGCGGTGCCGAGGGCGTCGGGTCCCATTTTCATGTTTTGCACTCCAGGACTCGTTTTCGGCGGTTCCGATGGCGTCGGGTCCCGTTTTAATGTTTTGCGCTCCCGGACACGTTTTCGGCGGTGCGGAGGGCGTCGGGTCCCATTTTCATATTTTGCGCTCCCGGACTCGTTTTCGACGTTTCCGTGGGCGTCGGGTCCCGTTTTCAAGTTTTGCGCTCCCGGACACGTTTTCGGCGGTGCGGAGGGCGTCGGGTCCCATTTTCATGTTTTGCGCTCCAAGACTCGTTTTCGACGGTACGGAGGCCGTCGGGTCCCGTTTTCATGTTTTGCGCTCCCGGACACGTTTTAGGCGGTGCGGAGGGCGTCAGGTCCCGCTTTCATATTTTGCGCTCCCAGACTGATTTGCGGCGATGCGGAGGGCGTCGGGTCCCGTTTTCATGTTTTGCGCTCCCGGACACGTTTTCGGCGGTGCGGAGGGCGTCGGGTCCCATTTTCATATTTTGCGCTTCCGGACTCGTTTTCGACGGTTCCGTAGGCGTCGAGTCCCGTTTTCATGTTTTGCGCTCCCGGACTCGTTTTCGGCGGTTCCGAGGGCGTCGGGTCCCGTTTTCATGCTTTGCGCTCCCGGACTCGTTTTCGGCGGTTCCTAGGGCGCCGGGTCCCGTTTTCTTGTTTTGCGCTCCCGGACTCATTTTCGGCGGTACCGAGGGCTTCGAGTCCCGCTTTCATATTTTGCGCTCCCGGACTGATTTGCGGCGGTGCGGAGGGCGTCGGGTCCCGTTTTCATGTTTTGCGCTCCCGGACACGTTTTCGGCGGTGCAGAGGGCGTCGGGTCCCATTTTCATATTTTGCGCCCCCGGACTCGTTTTCGACGGTTCCGTGGGCGTCGGGTCCCGATTTCAAGTATTGCGCTCCCAGACTCGTTTTCGGCGGTTCCGATGGCGTCGGGTCCCGTTTTCATATTTTGCGCTCCCGGACACGTTTTCGGCGGTGCGGAGGGCGTCGGGTCTCGTTTTCATGTTTTGCGCTCCCGGACACGTTTTCGGCGGTGCGGAGGGCGTCGGGTCCCATTTTCATGTTTTGCGCTCCAAGACTCGTTTTCGACGGTACGGACGGCGTCGGGTCCCGTTTCCATGTTTTGCGCTCCCGGACTCGTTTTCGGCGGTTCCGAGGGTGTCGGGTCCCCATTTCATATTTTGCGCTCCCAGACTGATTTTGCGGCGGTGCGGAGGGCGTCGGGTCCCGTTTTCATGTTTTGCGCTCCCGGACACGGTTTCAGCGGTGCGGAGGGCGTCGGGTCCCATTTTCATGTTTTGCGCTCCAAGACTCGTTTTCGACGGTACGGACGGCGTCGGGTCCCGTTTTCATGTTTTGCGCTCCCGGACTCGTTTTCGGCGGTGCCGAGGGCGTCGGGTCCCATTTTCATGTTTTGCGCTCCAGGACTCGTTTTCAGCGGTTCCGATGGCGTCGGGTCCCGTTTTAATGTTTTGCGCTCCCGGACACGTTTTCGGCGGTGCGGAGGGCGTCGGGTCCCATTTTCATATTTTGCGCTCCCGGACTCGTTTTCGACGTTTCCGTGGGCGTCGGGTCCCGTTTTCAAGTTTTGCGCTCCCGGACACGTTTTCGGCGGTTCCGGGCGCGTCGGGTCTCGTTTTCATGTTTTGCGCTTCCGGACTCATTTTCGGCGGTTCTGAGGCCGTCGGGTCCCGTTTTCTTGTTTTGCGCTCCCGGACACGTTTTCGGCGGTGCAGAGGGCGTCAGGTACCGCTTACATATTTTGCGCTCCCAGACTGATTTGCGACGGTGCGGAGGGCGTCGGGTCCCGTTTTCATGTTTTGCGCTCCCGGACACGTTTTCGGCGGTGCGGAGGGCCTCGGGTCCCATTTTCATATTTTGCGCTCCCGGACTCGTTTTCGACGATTCCGTATGCGTCGAGTCCCGTTTTCATGTTTTGCGCTCCCAGACTCGTTTTCGGCGGTTCCGAGGGCGTCGGGTCCCGTTTTCATGTTTTGCACTCCCGGACTCGTTTTCGGCGGTTCCTAGGGGGTCGGGTCCCGTTTTCATGTTTTGCGCTCCAGGACTCATTTTCGGCGGTTCCGAGGGCGTCGGGTCCCGCTTTCATATTTTGCGCTCCCGGACTGATTTGCGGCGGTGCGAAGGGCGTCGGGTCCCGTTTTCTTTTTTTGCGCTCCCGGACACGTTTTCGGCGGTGCGGAGGGCGTCGGGTCCCATTTTCATATTTTGCGCTTCCGGACTCGTTTTCGACGGTTCCGTAGACGTCGAGTCCCGTTTTCATGTTTTGCGCTCCCGGACTCGTTTTCGGCGGTTCCGAGGGCGTCGGGTCCCGTTTTCATGCTTTGCGCTCCCGGACTCGTTTTCGGCGGTTCCTAGGGCGTCGGGTCCCGTTTTCTTGTTTTGCGCTCCCGGACTCATTTTCGGCGGTACCGAGGGCTTCGAGTCCCGCTTTCATATTTTGCGCTCCCGGACTGATTTGCGGCGGTGCGGAGGGCGTCGGGTCCCGTTTTCATGTTTTGCGCTCCCGGACACGTCTTCGGCGGTGCGGAGGGCGTCGGGTCCCGTTTTCATGTTTTGCGCTACCGGACTCGTTTTCGGCGGTTCCGAGGGCGTCGGGTCCCATTTTCATGTTTTGCGCTCCCGGACACGTTTTCGGCGGTACGGACGGCGTCGGGTCCCGTTTTCATGTTTTGCGCTCCCGGACTCGTTTTCGGCGGTTCCGAGGGCGTCGGGTCCCGTTTTATGTTTTGCGCTCCGGGACACGTTTTCGGCGGTGCGGAGGGCGTCGGGTCCCGTTTTCATGTTTTGCGCTCCCGGACTCGTTTTCGGTGGTTCCGGGCGTGTCGGGTCTCGTTTTCTTGATTTGCGCTTCCGGACTCGTTTTCGGCGGTTCCGAGGGCGTCGGGTCTCGTTTTCATGTTTTGCGCTCCCGAAATCGTTTGAGGCAGTGCGGAGGGCGTCGGGTCCCGTTTTCATGTTTTGCGCTCCCGGACTCGTTTTCGGCGGTTCCGGGCGCGTTGGGTCTCGTTTTCTTGTTTTGCGCTTCCGGACTCGTTTTCGGCGGTTCCGAGGGCGTCGGGTCCCGTTTTATGTTTTGCGTTCCCGGACACGTTTTCGGCGGTGCGGAGGGCGTCGGGTCCCGTTATCATGTTTTGCACTCCCGGACTCGTTTTCGGCGGTTCCGGGCGTGTCGGGTCTCGTTATCATGATTTGCGCTTCCGGACTCGTTTTCGACGGTTCCGAGGGCATCGGGTCTCGTTTTCATGTATTGCGCTCCCGAAATCGTTTGAGACAGTGCGGAGGGCGTCGGGTCCCGTTTTCATGTTTTGCGCTCCCGGACACGTTTTCGGCGGTGCGGAGGGCGTCGGGTCCCGTTTTCATGTTTTGCGCTCCGGGACACGTTTTTGGCGGTGCGGAGGGCGTCGGGTCCCGTTTTCATGTTTTGCTCTCCCGGACACGTTTTCGGCGGTGCGGAGGGCGTCGGGTCCCGTTTTCATGTTTTGCGCTCCCGGACACGTTTTCGGCGGTGCGGAGGGCGTCGGGTCCCATTTTAATGTTTTGCGCTCCCGGACACATTTTCGGCGGTGCGGAGGGTGTCGGGTCCCGTTTTCATGTTTTGCGCTCCCGGACTCGTTTTCGGCGGTTCCGGGCGCGTCGGGTCTCGTTTTCATGTTTTGCGCTCCCGGACTGATTTGCGGCGGTGCGGAGGGCATCGGGTCCCGTTTTCATGTTTTGCTCTCCCGGACTCGTTTTCGGCGATGCGGAGGGCGTCGGGTCCCGTTTTCATGTTTTGCGCTCCCGGACACGTTTTCGGCGGTGAGGAGGGCGTCGGGTCCTGTTTTCATGTTTTGCGCTCCCGGACTCGTTTTCGGCCGTGCGGAGGGCGTCGGGTCCAGTTTTCATGTTTTGCGCTCCCGGACTCGTTTTCGGCGGTTTCGTTGGTGTCGGGTCCCGTTTTCATGTTTTGCGCTCCCGGACTCGTTTTCGGCGGTTCCGAGGGCGTCGGGTCCTGTTTTCATGTTTTGCGCTCCCGGACACGTTTTCGGCTGTGCGGAGGGCGTCGGGTCCCGTTTTCATGTTTTGCGCTCCCGGACTCGTCTTCGGCGATGCGGAGGGCGTCGGGTCCCGTTTTCATGTTTTGCGCTCCCGGACACGTTTTCGGCTGGGCGGAGGGCGTCGGGTCCCGTTTTCATGTTTTGCGCTCCCGGACTCGTCTTCGGCGGTTCCGGGCGCGTTGGGTCTCGTTTTCTTGTTTTGCGCTTCCGGACTCGTTTTCGGCGGTTCCGAGGGCGTCGGGTCCCGTTTTATGTTTTGCGCTCCCGGACACGTATTCGACGGTGCGGAGGGCGTCGGGTCCCGTTTTCATGTTTTGCGCTCCCGGACTCGTTTTCGGCGATGCGGAGGGCGTCGGGTCCCGTTTTCATGTTTTGCGCTCCCGGACACGTTTTCGGCGGTGCGGAGGGCGTCGGGTCCCGTTTTCATGTTTTGCGCTCCCGGACTCGTTTTCGGCCGTGCGGAGGGCGTCGGGACCCGTTTTCATGTTTTGCGCTCCCGGACTCGTTTTCGGCGGTTTCGTGGGCGTCGGGTCCCGTTTTCATGTTTTGCGCTCCCGGACACGTTTTCGGCTGTGCGGAGGGCGTCGGGTCCCGTTTTCATGTTTTGCGCTCCCGGACACGTTTTCAGCGGTGCGGAGGGTGTCGGCTCCCATTTTCATGTTTTGCGCTCCCGGACTCGTTTTCGGCGGTTCCGAGGGCGTCGGGTCCCGTTTTCATGTTTTGCGCTCCCGGACACGTTTTCGGCGGTGCGGGGGGCGTCGGGTCCCGTTTTCATGTTTTGCGCACCCGGACTCGTTTTCGGCGGTTCCGGGCGTGTCGGGTCTCGTTTTCTTGATTTGCGCTTCCGTACTCGTTTTCGGCGGTTCCGAGGGCGTCGGGTCTCGTTTTCATGTTTTGCGCTCCCGAAATCGTTTGAGGTAGTGCGGAGGGCGTCGGGTCCCGTTTTCATGTTTTGCGCTCCCGGACTCGTTTTTGGCGGTTCCGAGGGCGTCGGGTCCCCCTTTCTTATTTTGCGCCCCCGGACACGGTTTCGGCGGTGCGGAGGGCGTCGTGTCCCATTTTCATATTTTGCGCTCCCGTACTCGTTATCGACGGTTCCATGGGCGTCGGGTCCCGTTTTCAAGTTTTGCGCTCCCGGACTCGTTTTCGGCGGTTCCGAGGGCGTCGGGTTCCGTTTTCATGTTTTGCGCTCCCGGACACGTTTTCGGCGGTTCGGAGGGCGTCGGGTCCCATTTTAATGTTTTGCGCTCCCGGACACATTTTCTGCGGTGCGGAGGGCGTCGGGTCCCATTTTAATGTTTTGCGCTCCCGGACACATTTTCGGCGGTGCCGAGGGCGTCGGGTCCCATTTTCATGTTTTGCGCTCCAAGACTCGTTTTCGACGGTACAGACGGCGTCGGGTCCCGTTTTCATGTTTTGCGCTCCCGGACTCGTTTTCGGCAGTGCGGAGGGCGTCGGGTCCCGTTTTCATGTTTTGCGCTCCCAGACTCGTTTCCGAGGGCGTCGGGTCCCGTTTTCATGTTTTGCGCTCCCGGACACGTTTTCGGCGGTGCGGATGGCGTCGGGTCCCATTTTAATGTTTTGCGCTCCCGGACACATTTTCGGCGGTGCGGAGGGCGTCGGGTCCCATTTTAATGTTTTGCGCTCTCGGACACATTTTCGGCGGTGCGGAGGGTGTCGGGTCTCGTTTTCATGTTTTGCGCTCCCGGACTCGTTTTCGGCGGTTCCGGGCGCGTCGGGTCTCGTTTTCATGTTTTGCGCTCCCGGACTGATTTGCGGCGGTGCGGAGGGCATCGGGTCCCGTTTTCATGTTTTGCGCTCCCGGACTCGTTTTCGGCGATGCGGAGGGCGTCGGGTCTCGTTTTCATGTTTTGCGCTCCCGGACACGTTTTCGGCGGTGAGGAGGGCGTCGGGTCCCGTTTTCATGTTTTGCGCTCCCGGACTCGTTTTCGGCCGTGCGGAGGGCGTCGGGTCCCGTTTTCATGTTTTGCGCTCCCGGGGTCGTTTTCGGCGGTTTCGTTGGTGTCGGGTCCCGTTTTCATGTTTTGCGCTCCCGGACTCGTTTTCGGCGGTTCCGAGGGCGTCGGGTCCTGTTTTCATGTTTTGCGCTCCCGGACACGTTTTCGGCTGTGCGGAGGGCGTCGGGTCCCGTTTTCATGTTTTGCGCTCCCGGACTCGTCTTCGGCGGTTCCGGGCGCGTTGGGTCTCGTTTTCTTGTTTTGCGCTTCCGGACTCGTTTTCGGCGGTTCCGAGGGCGTCGGGTCCCGTTTTATGTTTTGCGCTCCCGGACACGTATTCGGCGGTACGGAGGGCGTCGGGTCCCGTTTTCATGTTTTGCGCTCCCAGACTCGTTTTCGGCGGTTCCGGGCGTGTCGGGTCTCGTTATCTTGATTTGCGCTTCCGGACTCGTTTTCGGCGGTTCCGAGGGCGTCGGGTCTCGTTTTCATGTTTTGCGCTCCCGAAATCGTTTGAGGCGGTTCCGAGGGCGTCGGGTCTCGTTTTCATGTTTTGCGCTCCCGAAATCGTTTGAGGCCGTGCGGAGGGCGTCGGGTCCCGTTTTAATGTTTTGCGCTCCCGGACACGTTTTCGGCGGTGCGGAGGGCGTCGGGTCCCGTTTTCATGTTTTGCGCTCCCGGACTCGTTTTCGGCGGTGCGGAGGGCGTCGGGTCCCGTTTTCATGTTTTGCGCTCCCGGACTCGTTTTCGGCGGTGCGGAGGGCGTCGGGTCCCGTTTTCATGTTTTGCGCTCCCGGACACGTTTTCGGCGGTGCGGAGGGCGTCGGGTCCCGTTTTAATGTTTTGCGCTCCCGGACACATTTTCGGCGGTGCGGAGGGCGTCGGGTCCCGTTTTCATGTTTTGCGCTCCCGGACTCGTTTTCGGCGGTTCCGGGCGCGTCGGGTCTCGTTTTCATGTTTTGCGCTCCCGGACTGATTTGCGGCGGTGCGGAGGGCGTCGGGTCCCGTTTTCATGTTTTGCGCTCCCGGACTCGTTTTCGGCGATGCGGAGGGCGTCGGGTCCCGTTTTCATGTTTTGCGCTCCCGGACACGTTTTCGGCGGTGCGGAGGGCGTCGGGTCCCGTTTTCATGTTTTGCGCTCCCGGACTCGTTTTCGGCCGTGCGGAGGGCGTCGGGACCCGTTTTCATGTTTTGCGCTCCCGGACTCGTTTTCGGCGGTTTCGTGGGCGTCGGGTCCCGTTTTCATGTTTTGCGCTCCCGAACACGTTTTCGGCTGTGCGGAGGGCGTCGGGTCCCGTTTTCATGTTTTGCGCTCCCGGACACGTTTTCGGCGGTGCGGAGGGCTTCGGGTCCCGTTTTCATGTTTTGCGCTCCCGGACTCGTTTTCGGCGTTGCGGAGGGCGTCGGGTCCCGTTTTCATGTTTTGCGCTCCCGGACACGTTTTCGGCTGGGCGGAGGGCGTCGGGTCCCGTTTTCATGTTTTGCGCTCCCGGACTCGTTTTCGGCGATGCGGAGGGCGTCGGGTCCCGTTTTCATGTTTTGCGCTCCCGGACACGTTTTCGGCGGTGCGGAGGGCGTCGGGTCCCGTTTTCATGTTTTGCGCTCCCGGACTCGTTTTCGGCCGTGCGGAGGGCGTCGGGACCCGTTTTCATGTTTTGCGCTCCCGGACTCGTTTTCGGCGGTTTCGTGGGCGTCGGGTCCCGTTTTCATGTTTTGCGCTCCCGGATACGTTTTCGGCTGTGCGGAGGGCGTCGGGTCCCGTTTTCATGTTTTGCGCTCCCGGACACGTTTTCGGCGGTGCGGAGGGTGTCGGCTCCTATTTTCATGTTTTGCTCTCCCGGACTCGTTTTCGGCGGTTCCGAGGGCGTCGGGTCCCGTTTTCATGTTTTGCGCTCCCTGACACGTTTTTGGCGGTGCGGGGGGCGTCGGGTCCCGTTTTCATGTTTTGCGCTCCCGGACACGTTTTCGGCGGTGCGGAGGGCTTCGGGTCCCGTTTTCATGTTTTGCGCTCCCGGACTCGTTTTCGGCGATGCGGAGGGCGTCGGGTCCCGTTTTCATGTTTTGCGCTCCCGGACACGTTTTCGGCTGTGCGGAGGGCGTCGGGTCCCGTTTTCATGTTTTGCGCTCCCGGACTCGTTTTCGGCGATGCGGAGGGCGTCGGGTCCCGTTTTCATGTTTTGCGCTCCCGGACACGTTTTCGGCGGTGCGGAGGGCGTCGGGTCCCGTTTTCATGTTTTGCGCTCCCGGACTCGTTTTCGGCCGTGCGGAGGGCGTCGGGACCCGTTTTCATGTTTTGCGCTCCCGGACTCGTTTTCGGCGGTTTCGTGGGCGTCGGGTCCCGTTTTCATGTTTTGCGCTCCCGGACACGTTTTCGGCTGTGCGGAGGGCGTCGGGTCCCGTTTTCATGTTTTGCGCTCCCGGACACGTTTTCGGCGGTGCGGAGGGTGTCGGCTCCCATTTTCATGTTTTGCGCTCCCGGACTCGTTTTCGGCGGTTCCGAGGGCGTCGGGTCCCGTTTTCATGTTTTGCGCTCCCTGACACGTTTTCGGCGGTAAGGGGGGCGTCGGGTCCCGTTTTCATGTTTTGCGCACCCGGACTCGTTTTCGGCGATTCCGGGCGTGTCGGGTCTCGTTTTCTTGATTTGCGCTTCCGGACTCATTTTCGGCGGTTCCGAGGGCGTCGGGTCTCGTTTTCATGTTTTGCGCTCCCGAAATCGTTTGAGGTAGTGCGGAGGGCGTCGGGTCCCGTTTTCATGTTTTGCGCTCCCGGACTCGTTTTTGGCGGTTCCGAGGGCGTCGGGTCCCCCTTTTCTTATTTTGCGCTCCCGGACTGATTTTGCGGCGGTTCCGAGGGCGTCGGGTCCCCCTTTCTTATTTTGCGCCCCCGGACACGGTTTCGGCGGTGCGGAGGGCGTCGTGTCCCATTTTCATATTTTGCGCTCCCGTACTCGTTTTCGACGGTTCCGTGGGCGTCGGGTCCCGTTTTCAAGTTTTGCGCTCCCGGACTCGTTTTCGGCGGTTCCAAGGGCGTCGGGTTCCGTTTTCATGTTTTGCGCTCCCGGACACGTTTTCGGCGGTGCGGAGGGCGTCGGGTCCCATTTTAATGTTTTGCGCTCCCGGACACATTTTCGGCGGTGCGGAGGGCGTCGGGTCCCATTTTAATGTTTTGCGCTCCCGGACACATTTTCGGCGGTGCCGAGGGCGTCGGGTGCCGTTTTCATGTTTTGCGCTCCCGGACTCGTTTTCGGCGGTTCCGAGGGCGTCAGGTCCCGCTTTCATATTTTGCGCTCCCGGACTGATTTGCGGCAGTGCGGAGGGCGTCGGGTCCCGTTTTCATGATTTGCGCTCCCAGACTCGTTTCCGAGGGCGTCGGGTCCCGTTTTCATGTTTTGCGCTCCCGGACACGTTTTCGGCGGTGCGGATGGCGTCGGGTCCCATTTTAAAGTTTTGCGCTCCCGGACACATTTTCGGCGGTGCGGAGGGCGTCGGGTCCCCCTTTCTTATTTTGCGCTCCCGGACTGATTTTGCGGCGGTTCCGAGGGCGTCGGGTCCCCCTTTCTTATTTTACGCTCCCGAACACGGTTTCGGCGGTGCGGAGGGCGTCGGGTCCCATTTTCATATTTTGCGCTCCCGGACTCGTTTTCGACGGTTCCGTGGGCGTCGGGTCCCGTTTTCAAGTTCTGCGCTCCCGGACTCGTTTTTGGCGGTTCAGAGGGCGTCGGGTCCCTTTTTCATGTTTTGCGCTCCCGGACACGTTTTCGGCGGTGCGGAGGGCGTCGGGTCCCATTTTCATGTTTTGCGCTCCAAGACTCGTTTTCGACGGTATAGACGGCGTCGGGTCCCGTTTTCATGTTTTGCGCTCCCGGACTCGTTTTCGGCGGTTCCGAGGGCGTCCGGTCCCGCTTTCATATTTAGCGCTCCCGGACTGATTTGCGGCGGTGCGGAGGGCGTCGGGTCCCGTTTTCATGTTTTGCGCTCCTATACTCGTTTTCGGTGGTTCCTAGGGCGTCGGGTCCCGTTTTCATGTTTTGCGCTCCCGGACTCGTTTTCGGCGGTTCCGGGCGTGTCGAGTCTCGTTTTCTTGATTTGCGCTTCCGGACTCGTTTTCGGCGGTTCCGAGGGCGTCGGGTCTCGTTTTCATTTTTTGCGCTCCCGAAATCGTTTGAGGCCGTGCGGAGGGCGTCGGGTCCCGTTTTCATGTTTTGCGCTCCCGGACACGTTTTCGGCAGTGCGGAGGGCGTCGGGTCCCGTTTTCATGTTTTGCGCTCCCGGACACGATTTTGGCGGTGCGGAGGGCGTCGGGTCCCGTTTTCATGTTTTGCGCTCCCGGACTTGTTTTCGGCGTTTCCGAGGGCGTCGGGTCCCGTTTTCATGTTTTGCGCTCCCGGACTCGTTTTCGGCGGTGCGGAGGGCGTCAGGTCCGGTTTTCATGTTTTGCGCTCCCGGACACGTTTTCTGCGGTGCGGAGGGCGTCGGGTCCTATTTTAATGTTTTGCGCTCCCGGACACATCTTCTGCGGTGCGGAGGGCGTCGGGTCCCATTTTCATGTTTTGCGCTCCCGGACACATTTTCGGCGGTGCGGAGGGCGTCGGGTCCCCCTTTCTTATTTTGCGCTCCCGGACTGATTTTGCGGCGGTTCCGAGGGCGTCGGGTCCCCCTTTCTTATTTTGCGCTCTCGGACACGGTTTCGGCGGTGCGGAGGGCGTATGGTCCTATTTTCATATTTTGCGCTCCCGGACACATTTTTGGCGGTGCCGAGGGCGTCGGGTCCCATTTTCATGTTTTGCGCTCCAAGACTCGTTTTCGACGGTACAGACGGCGTCGGGTCCCGTTTTCATGTTTTGCGCTCCCGGACTCGTTTTCGGCGGTTCCGAGGGCGTCCGGTCCCGCTTTCATATTTTGCGCTCCCGGACTGATTTGCGGCGGTGCGGAGGGCGTCGGGTCCCGTTTTCATGTTTTGCGCTCCCAGACTCGTTTTCGGCGGTTCCTAGGGCGTCGGGTCCCGTTTTCATGTTTTGCGCTCCCGGACTCGTTTTCGGCGATTCCGGGCGTGTCGAGTCTCGTTTTCTTGATTTGCACTTCCGGACTTGTTTTCGGCGTACCCGAGGGCGTCGGGTCTCGTTTTCATGTTTTGCGCTCCCGAAATCGTTTGAGGCAGTGCGGAGGGCGTCGGGTCCCGTTTTCATGTTTTGCGCTCCCAGACTCGTTTTCGGCGGTTCCTAAGGCGTCGGGTCCCGTTTTCATGTTTTGCGCTCCCGGACTTTTTTCGGCGGTGCGGAGGGCGTCGGGTCCCGTTTTCATGTTTTGCGCTCCCGGGCACGTTTTCGGCGGTGCGGAGGGCGTCGGGTCCCGTTTTCATGTTTTGCGCTCCCGGACACGTTTTCGGCGGTGCGGAGGGCGTCGGGTCCCGTTTTTATGTTTTGCGCTCCCGGACTCGTTTTCGGCGTTTCCGAGGGCGTCGGGTCCCGTTTTCTTGTTTTGCCCTCCCGGACACGTTTTCGGCGGTGCGGAGGGCGTCGGGTCCCGTTTTAATGTTTTGCGCTCCCGGACTCGTTTTCGGCGGTGCGGAGGGCGTCGGGTCCCGTTTTCATGTTTTGCGCTCCCAGACTCGTTTTCGGCGGTTCCGAGGGCGTGAGGTCCCGCTTTCATATTTTGCGCTCCCGGACTGATTTGCGGCGGTGCGGAGGGCGTCGGGTCCCGTTTTCATGTTTTGCGCTCCCGGACTCGTTTTCGGCGGTGCGGAGGGCGTCGGGTCCCGTTTTCATGTTTTGCGCTCCCGGACTCGTTTTCGGCGGTGCGGAGGGCGTCGGGTCCCGTTTTCATGTTTTGCGCTCCCGGACTCGTTTTCGGCGATGCGGAGGGCGTCGGGTCCCGTTTTCATGTTTTGCGCTCCCGGACACGTTTTCGGCGGTGCGGAGGGCGTCGGGTCCCGTTTTCATGTTTTGCGCTCCCGGACTCGTTTTCGGCTGTTTCGTGGGCGTCGGGTCCCGTTTTCATGTTTTGCGCTCCCGGACTCGTTTTCGGCGGTTCCGAGGGCGTCGGGTCCTGTTTTCATGTTTTGCGCTCCCGGACACGTTTTCGGCTGTGCGGAGGGCGTCGGGTCGCATTCTCATGTTTTGCGCTACCGGACTCGTTTTCGGCGGTTTCGAGGGCGTCGGGTCCCGTTTTCATGTTTTGCGCTCCCGGACACGTTTTCGGCGGTGCGGAGGGTGTCGGCTCCCATTTTCATGTTTTGCGCTCCCGGACTCGTTTTCGGCGGTTCCGAGGGCGTCGGGTCCCGTTTTCATGTTTTGCGCTCCCGGACTCGTTTTCGGCGGTTCCGGGCGTGTCGGGTCTCGTTTTCTTGATTTGCGCTTCCGGACTTGTTTTCGGCGGTTCCGAGGGCGT
Organism: Schoenoplectus triqueter; assembly: GCA_964058805.1. NCBI lineage: Eukaryota > Viridiplantae > Streptophyta > Magnoliopsida > Poales > Cyperaceae > Schoenoplectus > Schoenoplectus triqueter. The sequence goes on along the minus strand of CAXKVV010001011.1, from coordinate 34,560 downwards.
CGGGTCTCGTTTTCATGTTTTGCGCTCCCAAAAAATCGTTTGAGGCAGTGCGGAGGGCGTCGGGTCCCGTTTTCATGTTTTGCGATCCCGGACACGTTTTCGGCGGTGCGGAGGGCGTCGGGTCCCGTTTTCATGTTTTACGCTCCCGGACACGTTTTCGGCGGTGCGGAGGGCGTCGGGTCCCGTTTTCATGTTTTGCGCTCCCGGACTCATTTTCGGCGGTTCCGAGGGCGTCAGGTCCCGCTTTCATATTTTGCGCTCCCGGACTGATTTGCGGCAGTGCGGAGGGCGTCGGGTCCCGTTTTCATGTTTTGCGCTCCCGGACTCATTTTCGGCGGTGCGGAGGGCGTCGGGTCCCGTTTTCATGTTTTGCGCTCCCGGACACGTCTTCGGCGGTGCGGAGGGCGTCGGGTCCCGTTTTCATGTTTTGCGCTCCCGGACTCGTTTTCGGCGGTGCGGAGGGCGTCGGGTCCCATTTTCATGTTTTGCGCTTCCGGACACGTTTTCGGCGGTGCGGAGGGCGTCGGGTCCCGTTATCATGTTTTGCGCTCCCGGACACGTTTTCGGCGGTGCGGAGGGCGTCGGGACCCGCTTTCATATTTTGCGCTCCCGGACTGATTTGCGGCGGTGCGGAGGGCGTCGGGCACCGTTTTCATGTTTTGCGCTCCCAGACTCGTTTTCGGCGGTTCCTAGGGCGTCGGGTCCCGTTTTCATGTTTTGCGCTCCCGGACTCGTTTTCGGCGGTTCCGGGCGTGTCGAGTCTCGTTTTCTTGATTTGCGCTTCCGGACTCTTTTTCGGCGGTTCCGAGGGCCTCGGGTCTCGTTTTCATGTTTTGCGCTCCCGAAATCGTTTGAGGCAGTGCGGAGGGCGTCGGGTCCCGTTTTCATGTTTTGCGCTCCCAGACTCGTTTTCGGCGGTTCCTAGGGCGTCGGGTCCCGTTTTCATGTTTTGCGCTCCCGGACTTGTTTTCGGCGGTGCGGAGGGCGTCGGGTCCCGTTTTCATGTTTTGCGCTCCCGGACACGTTTTCGGCGGTGCGGAGGGCGTCGGGTCCCGTTTTCATGTTTTGCGCTCCCGGACTCGTTTTCGGCCGTTTCGTGGGCGTTGGGTCCCGTTTTCATGTTTTGCGCTCCCGGACTAGTTTTCGGCGGTTCCGAGGGCGTCGGGTCCTGTTTTAAAGTTTTGCGCTCCCGGACACGTTTTCGGCTGTGCGGAGGGCGTCGGGTCGCATTCTCATGTTTTGCGCTACCGGACTCGTTTTCGGCGGTTCCGAGGGCGTCGGGTCCCGTTTTCATGTTTTGCGCTCCCGGACACGTTTTCGGCGGTGCGGAGGGTGTCGGCTCCCATTTTCATTTTTTGCGCTCCCGGACTCGTTTTCGGCGGTTCCGAGGGCGTCGGGTCCCGTTTTCATGTTTTGCGCTCCCGGACTCGTTTTCGACGGTTCCGGGCGTGTCGGGTCTCGTTTTCTTGATTTGCGCTTCCGGACTCGTTTTCGGCGGTTCCGAGGGCGTCGGGTCTCGTTTTCATGTTTTGCGCTCCCAAAATCGTTTGAGGCAGTGCGGAGGGCGTCGGGTCCCGTTTTCATGTTTTGCGATCCCGGACACGTTTTCGGCGGTGCGGAGGGCGTCGGGTCCCGTTTTCATGTTTTGCGCTCCCGGACACGTTTTCGGCGGTGCGGAGGGCGTCGGGTCCCGTTTTCATGTTTTGCGCTCCCGGACTCGTTTTCGGCGGTTCCGAGGGCGTCAGGTCCCGCTTTCATATTTTGCGCTCCCGGACTGATTTGCGGCAGTGCGGAGGGCGTCGGGTCCCGTTTTCTTGTTTTGCGCTCCCGGACTCGTTTTGGGCGGTGCGGAGGGCGTCGGGTCCCGTTTTCATGTTTTGCGCTCCCGGACTCGTTTTCGGCGTTTCCGAGGGCGTCGGGTTCCGTTTTAATGTTTTGCGCTCCCGGACACGTTTTCGGCGGTGCGGAGGGCGTCGGGTCCCATTTTAATGTTTTGCGGTCCCGGACACGTTTTCGGCGGTGCCGAGGGCGTCGGGTCCCATTTTCATGTTTTGCGCTCCAAGACTCGTTTTCGACGGTACAGACGGCGTCGGGTCCCGTTTTCATGTTTTGCGCTCCCGGACTCGTTTTCGGCGATTCCGAGGGCGTCAGGTCCTGCTTTCATATTTTGCGCTCCCGGACTGATTTGCGGCAGTGCGGAGGGCGTCGGGTCCCGTTTTCATGTTTTGCGCTCCCAGACTCGTTTCCGAGGGCGTCGGGTCCCGTTTTCATGTTTTGCACTCCCGGACACGTTTTCGGCGGTGCGGAGGGCGTCGGGTCCCATTTTAATGTTTTGCGCTCCCAGACACATTTTCGGCGGTGCGGAGGGCGTCGGGTCCCCCTTTCTTATTTTGCGCTCCCGGACTGATTTTGCGGCGGTTCCGAGGGCGTCGGGTCCCCCTTTCTTATTTTGCGCTCCCGGACTGAGTTTCGGCGGTGCGGAGGGCGTCGTGTCCTATTTTCATATTTTGCGCTCCCGGACTCATTTTCGACGGTTCCGTGGGCGTCGGGTCCCGTTTTCAAGTTTTGCGCTCCCGGACTCGTTTCGGCGGTTCCGAGGGCGTCGGGTTCCGTTTTCATGTTTTGCTCTCCCGGACACGTTTTCGGCGGTTCGGAGGGCGTCGGGTCCCCTTTTAATGTTTTGTGCACCCGGACACATTTTCGGCGGTGCGGAGGGCGTCTGGTCCCATTTTAATGTTTTGCGCTCCCGGACACATTTTCGGCGGTGCCGAGGGCGTCGGGTCCCATTTTCATGTTTTGCGCTCCAAGACTCGTTTTCGACGGTACAGACGGCGTCGGGTCCCGTTTTCATGTTTTGCGCTCCCGGACTCGTTTTCGACGGTACAGACGGCGTCGGGTCCCGTTTTCATATTTTGCGCTCCCGGACTGATTTGCGGCAGTGCGGAGGGCGTCGGGTCCCGTTTTCATGTTTTGCGCTCCCAGACTCGTTTCCGAGGGCGTCGGGTCCCGTTTTCATGTTTTGCACTCCCGGACACGTTTTCGGCGGTGCGGAGGGCGTCGGGTCCCATTTTAATGTTTTGCGCTCCCAGACACATTTTCGGCGGTGCGGAGGGCGTCGGGTCCCCCTTTCTTATTTTGCGCTACCGGACTGATTTTGCGGCGGTTCCGAGGGCGTCGGGTCCCCCTTTCTTATTTTGCGCTCCCGGACTGAGTTTCGGCGGTGCGGAGGGCGTCGTGTCCTATTTTCATATTTTGCGCTCCCGGACTCATTTTCGACGGTTCCGTGGGCGTCGGGTCCCGTTTTCAAGTTTTGCGCTCCCGGACTCGTTTCGGCGGTTCCGAGGGCGTCGGGTTCCGTTTTCATGTTTTGCTCTCCCGGACACGTTTTCGGCGGTTCGGAGGGCGTCGGGTCCCCTTTTAATGTTTTGTGCTCCCGGACACATTTTCGGCGGTGCGGAGGGCGTCTGGTCCCATTTTAATGTTTTGCGCTCCCGGACACATTTTCGGCGGTGCCGAGGGCGTCGGGTCCCATTTTCATGTTTTGCGCTCCAAGACTCGTTTTCGACGGTACAGACGGCGTCGGGTCCCGTTTTCATGTTTTGCGATCCCGGACTCGTTTTCGGCGGTTCCGAGGGCGTCAGGTCCCGCTTTCATATTTTGCGCTCCCGGACTGATTTGCGGCAGTGCGGAGGGCGTCGGGTCCCGTTTTCATGTTTTGCGCTCCCAGACTCGTTTCCGAGGGCGTCGGGTCCCGTTTTCATGTTTTGCACTCCCGGACACGTTTTCGGCGGTGCGGAGGGCGTCGGGTCCCATTTTAATGTTTTGCGCTCCCAGACACATTTTCGGCGGTGCGGAGGGCGTCGGGTCCCCCTTTCTTATTTTGCGCTACCGGACTGATTTTGCGGCGGTTCCGAGGGCCTCGGGTCCCCCTTTCTTATTTTGCGCTCCCGGACTGATTTTGCGGCGGTTCCGAGGGCGTCGGGTCCCCCTTTCTTATTTTGCGCTCCCGGACACGGTTTCGGCGGTGCGGAGGGCGTATGGTCCTATTTTCATATTTTGCGCTCCCGGACTCGTTTTCGACGGTTCCGTGGGCGTCGGGTCCCGTTTTCAAGTTTTGCGCTCCCGGACTCGTTTTCGGCGGTTCAGAGGGCGTCGGGTCCCGTTTACATGTTTTGCGCTCCCGGACACGTTTTCGGCGGTGCGGAGGGCGTCGGGTCCCGTTTTAATGTTTTGCGCTCCCGGACACATTTTCGGCGGTGCGGAGGGCGTCGGGTCCCATTTTCATGTTTTGCGCTCCAAGACTCATTTTCGACGGTACAGACGGCGTCGGGTCTCGTTTTCATGTTTTGCGCTCCCGGACTCGTTTTGGGCGGTGCGGAGGGCGTCGGGTCCCGTTTTCATGTTTTGCGCTCCCGGACTCGTTTTCGGCGTTTCCGAGGGCGTCGGGTACCGTTTTCATGTTTTGCTCTCCCGGACACGTTTTCGGCGGTGCGGATGGCGTCGTGTCCCTTTTAATGTTTTGCGCTCCCGGAGACATTTTCGGCGGTGCGGAGGGCGTCGGGTCCCGTTTTCATGTTTTGCGCTCCCGGACTCTTTTTCGGCGGTTCCGAGGGCGTCAGGTCCCACTTTCATATTTTGCGCTCCCGGACTGATTTGCGACGGTGCGGAGGGCGTCGGGTCCCGTTTTCATGTTTTGCGCTCCCGGACTCGTTTTCGGCGATGCGGAGGGTGTCGGGTCCCGTTTTCAAGTTTTGCGCTCCCGGACACGTTTTCGGCGGTGCGGAGGGCGTCGGGTCCCGTTTTCATGTTTTGCGCTCCCGAACTCGTTTTCGGCGGTGCGGAGGGCGTCGGGTCCCGTTTTCATGTTTTACGCTCCCGGACTCGTTTTCGGCGGTTCCGAGGGCGTCCGGTCCCGCTTTCATATTTAGCGCTCCCGGACTGATTTGCGGCGGTGCGGAGGGCGTCGGGTCCCGTTTTCATGTTTTGCGCTCCCGGACTCGTTTTCGGCGGTTCCTAGGGTGTCGGGTCCCGTTTTCATGTTTTGCGCTCCCGGACTCGTTTTCGGCGGTTCCGGGCGTGTCGAGTGTCGTTTTCTTGATTTGCGCTTCCGGACTCTTTTTCGGCGGTTCCAAGGGCGTCGGGTCTCTTTTTCATGTTTTGCGCTCCCGAAATCGTTTGAGGCAGTGCGGAGGGCGTCGGGTCTTGTTTTCATGTTTTGCGCTCCCGGACACGTTTTCGGCGGTGCGGAGGGCGTCGGGTCCCATTTAAATGTTTTGCGCTCCCGGACACATTTTCGGCGGTGCGGAGGGCGTCGGGTCCCATTTTCATGTTTTGCGCTCCAAGACTCGTTTTCGACGGTACAGACAGCGTCGGGTCCCGTTTTCATGTTTTGCGCTCTCGGACTCGTTTTCGGCGGTTCCGAGGGCGTTCGGTCCCGCTTTCATATTTTGCGCTCCCGGACTGATTTGCGGCGGTGCGGAGGGCGTCGGGTCCCGTTTTCATGTTTTGCGCTCCTATACTCGTTTTCGGTGGTTCCTAGGGCGTCGGGTCCCGTTTTCATGTTTTGCGCTCCCGGACTCGTTTTCGGCGGTTCCGGGCGTGTCGAGTCTCGTTTTCTTGATTTGCGCTTCCGGACTCGTTTTCGGCGGTTCCGAGGGCGTCGGGTCTCGTTTTCATTTTTTGCGCTCCCGAAATCGTTTGAGGCCGTGCGGAGGGCGTCGGGTCCCGTTTTCATGTTTTGCGCTCCCGGACACGTTTTCGGCGGTGCGGAGGGCGTCGGGTCCCGTTTTCATGTTTTGCGCTCCCGGACTTGTTTTCGGCGTTTCCGAGGGCGTCGGGTCCCGTTTTCATGTTTTGCGCTCCCGGACTCGTTTTCGGCGGTGCGGAGGGCGTCAGGTCCGGTTTTCATGTTTTGCGCTCCCGGACACGTTTTCGGCGGTGCGGAGGGCGTCGGGTCCTATTTTAATGTTTTGCGCTCCCGGACACATTTTCTGCGGTGCGGAGGGCGTCGGGTCCCATTTTCATGTTTTGCGCTCCCGGACACATTTTCGGCGGTGCGGAGGGCGTCTGGTCCCCCTTTCTTATTTTGCGCTCCCGGACTGATTTTGCGGCGGTTCCGAGGGCGTCGGGTCCCCCTTTCTTATTTTGCGCTCTCGGACACGGTTTCGGCGGTGCGGAGGGCGTATGGTCCTATTTTCATATTTTGCGCTCCCGGACACATTTTTGGCGGTGCCGAGGGCGTCGGGTCCCATTTTCATGTTTTGCGCTCCAAGACTCGTTTTCGACGGTACAGACGGCGTCGGGTCCCGTTTTCATGTTTTGTGCTCCCGGACTCGTTTTCGGCGGTTCCGAGGGCGTCCGGTCCCGCTTTCATATTTTGCGCTCCCGGACTGATTTGCGGCGGTACGGAGGGCGTCGGGTCCCGTTTTCATGTTTTGCGCTCCCAGACTCGTTTTCGGCGGTTCCTAGGGCGTCGGGTCCCGTTTTCATGTTTTGCGCTCCCGGACTCGTTTTCGGCGATTCCGGGCGTGTCGAGTCTCGTTTTCTTGATTTGCACTTCCGGACTTGTTTTCGGCGTTTCCGAGGGCGTCGGGTCTCGTTTTCATGTTTTGCGCTCCCGAAATCGTTTGAGGCAGTGCGGAGGGCGTCGGGTCCCGTTTTCATGTTTTGCGCTCCCAGACTCGTTTTCGGCGGTTCCTAAGGCGTCGGGTCCCGTTTTCATGTTTTGCGCTCCCGGACTTTTTTCGGCGGTGCGGAGGGCGTCGGGTCCCGTTTTCATGTTTTGCGCTTCCGGACACGTTTTCGGCGGTGCGGAGGGCGTCGGGTCCCGTTTTCATGTTTTGCGCTCCCGGACTCGTTTTCGGCGGTGCGGAGGGCGTCGGGTCCCGTTTTCATGTTTTGCGCTCCCGGACACGTTTTCGGCGGTGCGGAGGGCGTCGGGTCCCGTTTTTATGTTTTGCGCTCCCGGACTCGTTTTCGGCGTTTCCGAGGGCGTCGGGTCCCGTTTTCTTGTTTTGCCCTCCCGGACACGTTTTCGGCGGTGCGGAGGGCGTCGGGTCCCGTTTTAATGTTTTGCGCTCCCGGACTCGTTTTCGGCGGTGCGGAGGGCGTCGGGTCCCGTTTTCATGTTTTGCGCTCCCAGACTCGTTTTCGGCGGTTCCGAGGGCGTGAGGTCCCGCTTTCATATTTTGCGCTCCCGGACTGATTTGCGGCGGTGCGGAGGGCGTCGGGTCCCGTTTTCATGTTTTGCGCTCCCGGACTCGTTTTCGGCGGTGCGGAGGGCGTCGGGTCCCGTTTTCATGTTTTGCGCTTCCGGACACGTTTTCGGCGGTGCGGAGGGCGTCGGGTCCCGTTTTCATGTTTTGCGCTCCCGGACTCGTTTTCGGCGGTGCGGAGGGCGTCGGGTCCCGTTTTCATGTTTTGCGCTCCCGGACACGTTTTCGGCGGTGCGGAGGGCGTCGGGTCCCGTTTTCATGTTTTGCGCTCCCGGACTCGTTTTCGGCTGTGCGGAGGGCGTCGGGTCCCGTTTTCATGTTTTGCGCTCCCGGACACGTTTTCGGCGGTGCGGAGGGCGTCGGGTCCCGCTTTCATGTTTTGCGCTCCCCGACTCGTTTTCGGCGGTTCTGGGCGTGTCGGGTCTCGTTTTCTTGATTTGCGCTCCCGGACACGTTTTCGGCGGTGCGGAGGGCGTCGGGTCCCGCTTTCATATTTTGCGCTCCCGGACTGATTTGCGGCGGTGCGGAGGGCGTCGGGCACCGTTTTCATGTTTTGCGCTCCCGGACTCGTTTTCGGCGGTTCCTAGGGCGTCGGGTCCCGTTTTCATGTTTTGCGCTCCCGGACTCGTTTTCGGCGGTTCCGGGCGTGTCGAGTCTCGTTTTCTTGATTTGCGCTTCCGGACTCTTTTTCGGCGGTTCCGAGGGCCTCGGGTCTCGTTTTCATGTTTTGCGCTCCCGAAATCGTTTGAGGCAGTGCGGAGGGCGTCGGGTCCCGTTTTCATGTTTTGCGCTCCCAGACTCGTTTTCGGCGGTTCCTAGGGCGTCGGGTCCCGTTTTCATGTTTTGCGCTCCCGGACTTGTTTTCGGCGGTGCGGAGGGCGTCGGGTCCCGTTTTCATGTTTTGCGCTCCCGGACACGTTTTCGGCGGTGCGGAGGGCGTCGAGTCCCATTTTCATGTTTTGCGCTCCCGGACTCGTTTTCGGCCGTTTCGTGGGCGTTGGGTCCCGTTTTCATGTTTTGCGCTCCCGGACTAGTTTTCGGCGGTTCCGAGGGCGTCGGGTCCTGTTTTCAAGTTTTGCGCTCCCGGACACGTTTTCGGCTGTGCGGAGGGCGTCGGGTCGCATTCTCATGTTTTGCGCTACCGGACTCGTTTTCGGCGGTTCCGAGGGCGTCGGGTCCCGTTTTCATGTTTTGCGCTCCCGGACACGTTTTCGGCGGTGCGGAGGGCGTCGGGTCCCATTTTCATGTTTTGCGCTCCAAGACTCGTTTTCGACGGTATAGACGGCGTCGGGTCCCGTTTTCATGTTTTGCGCTCCCGGACTCGTTTTCGGCGGTTCCGAGGGCGTCCAGTCCCGCTTTCATATTTAGCGCTCCCGGACTGATTTGCGGCGGTGCGGAGGGCGTCGGGTCCCGTTTTCATGTTTTGCGCTCCTATACTCGTTTTCGGTGGTTCCTAGGGCGTCGGGTCCCGTTTTCATGTTTTGCGCTCCCGGACTCGTTTTCGGCGGTTCCGGGCGTGTCGAGTCTCGTTTTCTTGATTTGCGCTTCCGGACTCGTTTTCGGCGGTTCCGAGGGCGTCGGGTCTCGTTTTCATTTTTTGCGCTCCCGAAATCGTTTGAGGCCGTGCGGAGGGCGTCGGGTCCCGTTTTCATGTTTTGCGCTCCCGGACACGTTTTCGGCAGTGCGGAGGGCGTCGGGTCCCGTTTTCATGTTTTGCGCTCCCGGACACGATTTTGGCGGTGCGGAGGGCGTCGGGTCCCGTTTTCATGTTTTGCGCTCCCGGACTTGTTTTCGGCGTTTCCGAGGGCGTCGGGTCCCGTTTTCATGTTTTGCGCTCCCGGACTCGTTTTCGGCGGTGCGGAGGGCGTCAGGTCCGGTTTTCATGTTTTGCGCTCTCGGACACGTTTTCTGCGGTGCGGAGGGCGTCGGGTCCTATTTTAATGTTTTGCGCTCCCGGACACATCTTCTGCGGTGCGGAGGGCGTCGGGTCCCATTTTCATGTTTTGCGCTCCCGGACACATTTTCGGCGGTGCGGAGGGCGTCGGGTCCCCCTTTCTTATTTTGCGCTCCCGGACTGATTTTGCGGCGGTTCCGAGGGCGTCGGGTCCCCCTTTCTTATTTTGCGCTCTCGGACACGGTTTCGGCGGTGCGGAGGGCGTATGGTCCTATTTTCATATTTTGCGCTCCCGGACACATTTTTGGCGGTGCCGAGGGCGTCGGGTCCCATTTTCATGTTTTGCGCTCCAAGACTCGTTTTCGACGGTACAGACGGCGTCGGGTCCCGTTTTCATGTTTTGCGCTCCCGGACTCGTTTTCGGCGGTTCCGAGGGCGTCCGGTCCCGCTTTCATATTTTGCGCTCCCGGACTGATTTGCGGCGGTGCGGAGGGCGTCGGGTCCCGTTTTCATGTTTTGCGCTCCCAGACTCGTTTTCGGCGGTTCCTAGGGCGTCGGGTCCCGTTTTCATGTTTTGCGCTCCCGGACTCGTTTTCGGCGATTCCGGGCGTGTCGAGTCTCGTTTTCTTGATTTGCACTTCCGGACTTGTTTTCGGCGTACCCGAGGGCGTCGGGTCTCGTTTTCATGTTTTGCGCTCCCGAAATCGTTTGAGGCAGTGCGGAGGGCGTCGGGTCCCGTTTTCATGTTTTGCGCTCCCAGACTCGTTTTCGGCGGTTCCTAAGGCGTCGGGTCCCGTTTTCATGTTTTGCGCTCCCGGACTTTTTTCGGCGGTGCGGAGGGCGTCGGGTCCCGTTTTCATGTTTTGCGCTCCCGGGCACGTTTTCGGCGGTGCGGAGGGCGTCGGGTCCCGTTTTCATGTTTTGCGCTCCCGGACACGTTTTCGGCGGTGCGGAGGGCGTCGGGTCCCGTTTTTATGTTTTGCGCTCCCGGACTCGTTTTCGGCGTTTCCGAGGGCGTCGGGTCCCGTTTTCTTGTTTTGCCCTCCCGGACACGTTTTCGGCGGTGCGGAGGGCGTCGGGTCCCGTTTTAATGTTTTGCGCTCCCGGACTCGTTTTCGGCGGTGCGGAGGGCGTCGGGTCCCGTTTTCATGTTTTGCGCTCCCAGACTCGTTTTCGGCGGTTCCGAGGGCGTGAGGTCCCGCTTTCATATTTTGCGCTCCCGGACTGATTTGCGGCGGTGCGGAGGGCGTCGGGTCCCGTTTTCATGTTTTGCGCTCCCGGACTCGTTTTCGGCGGTGCGGAGGGCGTCGGGTCCCGTTTTCATGTTTTGCGCTCCCGGACTCGTTTTCGGCGGTGCGGAGGGCGTCGGGTCCCGTTTTCATGTTTTGCGCTCCCGGACTCGTTTTCGGCGATGCGGAGGGCGTCGGGTCCCGTTTTCATGTTTTGCGCTCCCGGACACGTTTTCGGCGGTGCGGAGGGCGTCGGGTCCCGTTTTCATGTTTTGCGCTCCCGGACTCGTTTTCGGCTGTTTCGTGGGCGTCGGGTCCCGTTTTCATGTTTTGCGCTCCCGGACTCGTTTTCGGCGGTTCCGAGGGCGTCGGGTCCTGTTTTCATGTTTTGCGCTCCCGGACACGTTTTCGGCTGTGCGGAGGGCGTCGGGTCGCATTCTCATGTTTTGCGCTACCGGACTCGTTTTCGGCGGTTTCGAGGGCGTCGGGTCCCGTTTTCATGTTTTGCGCTCCCGGACACGTTTTCGGCGGTGCGGAGGGTGTCGGCTCCCATTTTCATGTTTTGCGCTCCCGGACTCGTTTTCGGCGGTTCCGAGGGCGTCGGGTCCCGTTTTCATGTTTTGCGCTCCCGGACTCGTTTTCGGCGGTTCCGGGCGTGTCGGGTCTCGTTTTCTTGATTTGCGCTTCCGGACTTGTTTTCGGCGGTTCCGAGGGCGTCGGGTCTCGTTTTCATGTTTTGCGCTCCCAAAAAATCGTTTGAGGCAGTGCGGAGGGCGTCGGGTCCCGTTTTCATGTTTTGCGATCCCGGACACGTTTTCGGCGGTGCGGAGGGCGTCGGGTCCCGTTTTCATGTTTTACGCTCCCGGACACGTTTTCGGCGGTGCGGAGGGCGTCGGGTCCCGTTTTCATGTTTTGCGCTCCCGGACTCATTTTCGGCGGTTCCGAGGGCGTCAGGTCCCGCTTTCATATTTTGCGCTCCCGGACTGATTTGCGGCAGTGCGGAGGGCGTCGGGTCCCGTTTTCATGTTTTGCGCTCCCGGACTCATTTTCGGCGGTGCGGAGGGCGTCGGGTCCCGTTTTCATGTTTTGCGCTCCCGGACACGTCTTCGGCGGTGCGGAGGGCGTCGGGTCCCGTTTTCATGTTTTGCGCTCCCGGACTCGTTTTCGGCGGTGCGGAGGGCGTCGGGTCCCATTTTCATGTTTTGCGCTTCCGGACACGTTTTCGGCGGTGCGGAGGGCGTCGGGTCCCGTTATCATGTTTTGCGCTCCCGGACACGTTTTCGGCGGTGCGGAGGGCGTCGGGACCCGCTTTCATATTTTGCGCTCCCGGACTGATTTGCGGCGGTGCGGAGGGCGTCGGGCACCGTTTTCATGTTTTGCGCTCCCAGACTCGTTTTCGGCGGTTCCTAGGGCGTCGGGTCCCGTTTTCATGTTTTGCGCTCCCGGACTCGTTTTCGGCGGTTCCGGGCGTGTCGAGTCTCGTTTTCTTGATTTGCGCTTCCGGACTCTTTTTCGGCGGTTCCGAGGGCCTCGGGTCTCGTTTTCATGTTTTGCGCTCCCGAAATCGTTTGAGGCAGTGCGGAGGGCGTCGGGTCCCGTTTTCATGTTTTGCGCTCCCAGACTCGTTTTCGGCGGTTCCTAGGGCGTCGGGTCCCGTTTTCATGTTTTGCGCTCCCGGACTTGTTTTCGGCGGTGCGGAGGGCGTCGGGTCCCGTTTTCATGTTTTGCGCTCCCGGACACGTTTTCGGCGGTGCGGAGGGCGTCGGGTCCCGTTTTCATGTTTTGCGCTCCCGGACTCGTTTTCGGCCGTTTCGTGGGCGTTGGGTCCCGTTTTCATGTTTTGCGCTCCCGGACTAGTTTTCGGCGGTTCCGAGGGCGTCGGGTCCTGTTTTAAAGTTTTGCGCTCCCGGACACGTTTTCGGCTGTGCGGAGGGCGTCGGGTCGCATTCTCATGTTTTGCGCTACCGGACTCGTTTTCGGCGGTTCCGAGGGCGTCGGGTCCCGTTTTCATGTTTTGCGCTCCCGGACACGTTTTCGGCGGTGCGGAGGGTGTCGGCTCCCATTTTCATTTTTTGCGCTCCCGGACTCGTTTTCGGCGGTTCCGAGGGCGTCGGGTCCCGTTTTCATGTTTTGCGCTCCCGGACTCGTTTTCGACGGTTCCGGGCGTGTCGGGTCTCGTTTTCTTGATTTGCGCTTCCGGACTCGTTTTCGGCGGTTCCGAGGGCGTCGGGTCTCGTTTTCATGTTTTGCGCTCCCAAAATCGTTTGAGGCAGTGCGGAGGGCGTCGGGTCCCGTTTTCATGTTTTGCGATCCCGGACACGTTTTCGGCGGTGCGGAGGGCGTCGGGTCCCGTTTTCATGTTTTGCGCTCCCGGACACGTTTTCGGCGGTGCGGAGGGCGTCGGGTCCCGTTTTCATGTTTTGCGCTCCCGGACTCGTTTTCGGCGGTTCCGAGGGCGTCAGGTCCCGCTTTCATATTTTGCGCTCCCGGACTGATTTGCGGCAGTGCGGAGGGCGTCGGGTCCCGTTTTCTTGTTTTGCGCTCCCGGACTCGTTTTGGGCGGTGCGGAGGGCGTCGGGTCCCGTTTTCATGTTTTGCGCTCCCGGACTCGTTTTCGGCGTTTCCGAGGGCGTCGGGTTCCGTTTTAATGTTTTGCGCTCCCGGACACGTTTTCGGCGGTGCGGAGGGCGTCGGGTCCCATTTTAATGTTTTGCGGTCCCGGACACGTTTTCGGCGGTGCCGAGGGCGTCGGGTCCCATTTTCATGTTTTGCGCTCCAAGACTCGTTTTCGACGGTACAGACGGCGTCGGGTCCCGTTTTCATGTTTTGTGCTCCCGGACTCGTTTTCGGCGATTCCGAGGGCGTCAGGTCCCGCTTTCATATTTTGCGCTCCCGGACTGATTTGCGGCAGTGCGGAGGGCGTCGGGTCCCGTTTTCATGTTTTGCGCTCCCAGACTCGTTTCCGAGGGCGTCGGGTCCCGTTTTCATGTTTTGCACTCCCGGACACGTTTTCGGCGGTGCGGAGGGCGTCGGGTCCCATTTTAATGTTTTGCGCTCCCAGACACATTTTCGGCGGTGCGGAGGGCGTCGGGTCCCCCTTTCTTATTTTGCGCTCCCGGACTGATTTTGCGGCGGTTCCGAGGGCGTCGGGTCCCCCTTTCTTATTTTGCGCTCCCGGACTGAGTTTCGGCGGTGCGGAGGGCGTCGTGTCCTATTTTCATATTTTGCGCTCCCGGACTCATTTTCGACGGTTCCGTGGGCGTCGGGTCCCGTTTTCAAGTTTTGCGCTCCCGGACTCGTTTCGGCGGTTCCGAGGGCGTCGGGTTCCGTTTTCATGTTTTGCTCTCCCGGACACGTTTTCGGCGGTTCGGAGGGCGTCGGGTCCCCTTTTAATGTTTTGTGCTCCCGGACACATTTTCGGCGGTGCGGAGGGCGTCTGGTCCCATTTTAATGTTTTGCGCTCCCGGACACATTTTCGGCGGTGCCGAGGGCGTCGGGTCCCATTTTCATGTTTTGCGCTCCAAGACTCGTTTTCGACGGTACAGACGGCGTCGGGTCCCGTTTTCATGTTTTGCGCTCCCGGACTCGTTTTCGACGGTACAGACGGCGTCGGGTCCCGTTTTCATATTTTGCGCTCCCGGACTGATTTGCGGCAGTGCGGAGGGCGTCGGGTCCCGTTTTCATGTTTTGCGCTCCCAGACTCGTTTCCGAGGGCGTCGGGTCCCGTTTTCATGTTTTGCACTCCCGGACACGTTTTCGGCGGTGCGGAGGGCGTCGGGTCCCATTTTAATGTTTTGCGCTCCCAGACACATTTTCGGCGGTGCGGAGGGCGTCGGGTCCCCCTTTCTTATTTTGCGCTACCGGACTGATTTTGCGGCGGTTCCGAGGGCGTCGGGTCCCCCTTTCTTATTTTGCGCTCCCGGACTGAGTTTCGGCGGTGCGGAGGGCGTCGTGTCCTATTTTCATATTTTGCGCTCCCGGACTCATTTTCGACGGTTCCGTGGGCGTCGGGTCCCGTTTTCAAGTTTTGCGCTCCCGGACTCGTTTCGGCGGTTCCGAGGGCGTCGGGTTCCGTTTTCATGTTTTGCTCTCCCGGACACGTTTTCGGCGGTTCGGAGGGCGTCGGGTCCCCTTTTAATGTTTTGTGCTCCCGGACACATTTTCGGCGGTGCGGAGGGCGTCTGGTCCCATTTTAATGTTTTGCGCTCCCGGACACATTTTCGGCGGTGCCGAGGGCGTCGGGTCCCATTTTCATGTTTTGCGCTCCAAGACTCGTTTTCGACGGTACAGACGGCGTCGGGTCCCGTTTTCATGTTTTGCGATCCCGGACTCGTTTTCGGCGGTTCCGAGGGCGTCAGGTCCCGCTTTCATATTTTGCGCTCCCGGACTGATTTGCGGCAGTGCGGAGGGCGTCGGGTCCCGTTTTCATGTTTTGCGCTCCCAGACTCGTTTCCGAGGGCGTCGGGTCCCGTTTTCATGTTTTGCACTCCCGGACACGTTTTCGGCGGTGCGGAGGGCGTCGGGTCCCATTTTAATGTTTTGCGCTCCCAGACACATTTTCGGCGGTGCGGAGGGCGTCGGGTCCCCCTTTCTTATTTTGCGCTACCGGACTGATTTTGCGGCGGTTCCGAGGGCCTCGGGTCCCCCTTTCTTATTTTGCGCTCCCGGACTGATTTTGCGGCGGTTCCGAGGGCGTCGGGTCCCCCTTTCTTATTTTGCGCTCCCGGACACGGTTTCGGCGGTGCGGAGGGCGTATGGTCCTATTTTCATATTTTGCGCTCCCGGACTCGTTTTCGACGGTTCCGTGGGCGTCGGGTCCCGTTTTCAAGTTTTGCGCTCCCGGACTCGTTTTCGGCGGTTCAGAGGGCGTCGGGTCCCGTTTACATGTTTTGCGCTCCCGGACACGTTTTCGGCGGTGCGGAGGGCGTCGGGTCCCGTTTTAATGTTTTGCGCTCCCGGACACATTTTCGGCGGTGCGGAGGGCGTCGGGTCCCATTTTCATGTTTTGCGCTCCAAGACTCATTTTCGACGGTACAGACGGCGTCGGGTCTCGTTTTCATGTTTTGCGCTCCCGGACTCGTTTTGGGCGGTGCGGAGGGCGTCGGGTCCCGTTTTCATGTTTTGCGCTCCCGGACTCGTTTTCGGCGTTTCCGAGGGCGTCGGGTACCGTTTTCATGTTTTGCTCTCCCGGACACGTTTTCGGCGGTGCGGATGGCGTCGTGTCCCTTTTAATGTTTTGCGCTCCCGGAGACATTTTCGGCGGTGCGGAGGGCGTCGGGTCCCGTTTTCATGTTTTGCGCTCCCGGACTCTTTTTCGGCGGTTCCGAGGGCGTCAGGTCCCACTTTCATATTTTGCGCTCCCGGACTGATTTGCGACGGTGCGGAGGGCGTCGGGTCCCGTTTTCATGTTTTGCGCTCCCGGACTCGTTTTCGGCGATGCGGAGGGCGTCGGGTCCCGTTTTCAAGTTTTGCGCTCCCGGACACGTTTTCGGCGGTGCGGAGGGCGTCGGGTCCCGTTTTCATGTTTTGCGCTCCCGAACTCGTTTTCGGCGGTGCGGAGGGCGTCGGGTCCCGTTTTCATGTTTTACGCTCCCGGACTCGTTTTCGGCGGTTCCGAGGGCGTCCGGTCCCGCTTTCATATTTAGCGCTCCCGGACTGATTTGCGGCGGTGCGGAGGGCGTCGGGTCCCGTTTTCATGTTTTGCGCTCCCGGACTCGTTTTCGGCGGTTCCTAGGGTGTCGGGTCCCGTTTTCATGTTTTGCGCTCCCGGACTCGTTTTCGGCGGTTCCGGGCGTGTCGAGTGTCGTTTTCTTGATTTGCGCTTCCGGACTCTTTTTCGGCGGTTCCAAGGGCGTCGGGTCTCTTTTTCATGTTTTGCGCTCCCGAAATCGTTTGAGGCAGTGCGGAGGGCGTCGGGTCTTGTTTTCATGTTTTGCGCTCCCGGACACGTTTTCGGCGGTGCGGAGGGCGTCGGGTCCCATTTAAATGTTTTGCGCTCCCGGACACATTTTCGGCGGTGCGGAGGGCGTCGGGTCCCATTTTCATGTTTTGCGCTCCAAGACTCGTTTTCGACGGTACAGACAGCGTCGGGTCCCGTTTTCATGTTTTGCGCTCTCGGACTCGTTTTCGGCGGTTCCGAGGGCGTTCGGTCCCGCTTTCATATTTTGCGCTCCCGGACTGATTTGCGGCGGTGCGGAGGGCGTCGGGTCCCGTTTTCATGTTTTGCGCTCCTATACTCGTTTTCGGTGGTTCCTAGGGCGTCGGGTCCCGTTTTCATGTTTTGCGCTCCCGGACTCGTTTTCGGCGGTTCCGGGCGTGTCGAGTCTCGTTTTCTTGATTTGCGCTTCCGGACTCGTTTTCGGCGGTTCCGAGGGCGTCGGGTCTCGTTTTCATTTTTTGCGCTCCCGAAATCGTTTGAGGCCGTGCGGAGGGCGTCGGGTCCCGTTTTCATGTTTTGCGCTCCCGGACACGTTTTCGGCAGTGCGGAGGGCGTCGGGTCCCGTTTTCATGTTTTGCGCTCCCGGACACGATTTTGGCGGTGCGGAGGGCGTCGGGTCCCGTTTTCATGTTTTGCGCTCCCGGACTTGTTTTCGGCGTTTCCGAGGGCGTCGGGTCCCGTTTTCATGTTTTGCGCTCCCGGACTCGTTTTCGGCGGTGCGGAGGGCGTCAGGTCCGGTTTTCAAGTTTTGCGCTCCCGGACACGTTTTCGGCGGTGCGGAGGGCGTCGGGTCCTATTTTAATGTTTTGCGCTCCCGGACACATTTTCTGCGGTGCGGAGGGCGTCGGGTCCCATTTTCATGTTTTGCGCTCCCGGACACATTTTCGGCGGTGCGGAGGGCGTCGGGTCCCCCTTTCTTATTTTGCGCTCCCGGACTGATTTTGCGGCGGTTCCGAGGGCGTCGGGTCCCCCTTTCTTATTTTGCGCTCTCGGACACGGTTTCGGCGGTGCGGAGGGCGTATGGTCCTATTTTCAAATTTTGCGCTCCCGGACACATTTTTGGCGGTGCCGAGGGCGTCGGGTCCCATTTTCATGTTTTGCGCTCCAAGACTCGTTTTCGACGGTACAGACGGCGTCGGGTCCCGTTTTCATGTTTTGTGCTCCCGGACTCGTTTTCGGCGGTTTCGAGGGCGTCCGGTCCCGCTTTCATATTTTGCGCTCCCGGACTGATTTGCGGCGGTGCGGAGGGCGTCGGGTCCCGTTTTCATGTTTTGCGCTCCCAGACTCGTTTTCGGCGGTTCCTAGGGCGTCGGGTCCCGTTTTCATGTTTTGCGCTCCCGGACTCGTTTTCGGCGATTCCGGGCGTGTCGAGTCTCGTTTTCTTGATTTGCACTTCCGGACTTGTTTTCGGCGTTTCCGAGGGCGTCGGGTCTCGTTTTCATGTTTTGCGCTCCCGAAATCGTTTGAGGCAGTGCGGAGGGCGTCGGGTCCCGTTTTCATGTTTTGCGCTCCCAGACTCGTTTTCGGCGGTTCCTAAGGCGTCGGGTCCCGTTTTCATGTTTTGCGCTCCCGGACTTTTTTCGGCGGTGCGGAGGGCGTCGGGTCCCGTTTTCATGTTTTGCGCTTCCGGACACGTTTTCGGCGGTGCGGAGGGCGTCGGGTCCCGTTTTCATGTTTTGCGCTCCCGGACTCGTTTTCGGCGGTGCGGAGGGCGTCGGGTCCCGTTTTCATGTTTTGCGCTCCCGGACACGTTTTCGGCGGTGCGGAGGGCGTCGGGTCCCGTTTTTATGTTTTGCGCTCCCGGACTCGTTTTCGGCGTTTCCGAGGGCGTCGGGTCCCGTTTTCTTGTTTTGCCCTCCCGGACACGTTTTCGGCGGTGCGGAGGGCGTCGGGTCCCGTTTTAATGTTTTGCGCTCCCGGACTCGTTTTCGGCGGTGCGGAGGGCGTCGGGTCCTGTTTTCATGTTTTGCGCTCCCAGACTCGTTTTCGGCGGTTCCGAGGGCGTGAGGTCCCGCTTTCATATTTTGCGCTCCCGGACTGATTTGCGGCGGTGCGGAGGGCGTCGGGTCCCGTTTTCATGTTTTGCGCTCCCGGACTCGTTTTCGGCGGTGCGGAGGGCGTCGGGTCCCGTTTTCATGTTTTGCGCTTCCGGACACGTTTTCGGCGGTGCGGAGGGCGTCGGGTCCCGTTTTCATGTTTTGCGCTCCCGGACTCGTTTTCGGCGGTGCGGAGGGCGTCGGGTCCCGTTTTCATGTTTTGCGCTCCCGGACACGTTTTCGGCGGTGCGGAGGGCGTCGGGTCCCGTTTTCATGTTTTGCGCTCCCGGACTCGTTTTCGGCTGTTTCGTGGGCGTCGGGTCCCGTTTTCATGTTTTGCGCTCCCGGACTCGTTTTCGGCGGTTCCGAGGACGTCGGGTCCTGTTTTCATGTTTTGCGCTCCCGGACACGTTTTCGGCTGTGCGGAGGGCGTCGGGTCGCATTCTCATGTTTTGCGCTACCGGACTCGTTTTCGGCGGTTTCGAGGGCGTCGGGTCCCGTTTTCATGTTTTGCGCTCCCGGACACGTTTTCGGCGGTGCGGAGGGTGTCGGCTCCCATTTTCATGTTTTGCGCTCCCGGACTCGTTTTCGGCGGTTCCGAGGGCGTCGGGTCCCGTTTTCATGTTTTGCGCTCCCGGACTCGTTTTCGGCGGTTCCGGGCGTGTCGGGTCTCGTTTTCTTGATTTGCGCTTCCGGACTTGTTTTCGGCGGTTCCGAGGGCGTCGGGTCTCGTTTTCATGTTTTGCGCTCCCAAAAAATCGTTTGAGGCAGTGCGGAGGGCGTCGGGTCCCGTTTTCATGTTTTGCGATCCCGGACACGTTTTCGGCGGTGCGGAGGGCGTCGGGTCCCGTTTTCATGTTTTACGCTCCCGGACACGTTTTCGGCGGTGCGGAGGGCGTCGGGTCCCGTTTTCATGTTTTGCGCTCCCGGACTCATTTTCGGCGGTTCCGAGGGCGTCAGGTCCCGCTTTCATATTTTGCGCTCCCGGACTGATTTGCGGCAGTGCGGAGGGCGTCGGGTCCCGTTTTCATGTTTTGCGCTCCCGGACTCATTTTCGGCGGTGCGGAGGGCGTCGGGTCCCGTTTTCATGTTTTGCGCTCCCGGACACGTCTTCGGCGGTGCGGAGGGCGTCGGGTCCCGTTTTCATGTTTTGCGCTCCCGGACTCGTTTTCGGCGGTGCGGAGGGCGTCGGGTCCCGTTTTCATGTTTGGCGCTTCCGGACACGTTTTCGGCGGTGCGGAGGGCGTCGGGTCCCGTTATCATGTTTTGCGCTCCCGGACACGTTTTCGGCGGTGCGGAGGGCGTCGGGTCCCGTTTTCATGTTTTGCGCTCCCGGACACGTTTTCGGCGGTGCGGAGGGCGTCGGGTCCCGCTTTCATGTTTTGCGCTCCCCGACTCGTTTTCGGCGGTTCTGGGCGTGTCGGGTCTCGTTTTCTTGATTTGCGCTCCCGGACACGTTTTCGGCGGTGCGGAGGGCGTCGGGTCCCGCTTTCATATTTTGCGCTCCCGGACTGATTTGCGGCGGTGCGGAGGGCGTCGGGCACCGTTTTCATGTTTTGCGCTCCCAGACTCGTTTTCGGCGGTTCCTAGGGCGTCGGGTCCCGTTTTCATGTTTTGCGCTCCCGGACTCGTTTTCGGCGGTTCCGGGCGTGTCGAGTCTCGTTTTCTTGATTTGCGCTTCCGGACTCTTTTTCGGCGGTTCCGAGGGCCTCGGGTCTCGTTTTCATGTTTTGCGCTCCCGAAATCGTTTGAGGCAGTGCGGAGGGCGTCGGGTCCCGTTTTCATGTTTTGCGCTCCCAGACTCGTTTTCGGCGGTTCCTAGGGCGTCGGGTCCCGTTTTCATGTTTTGCGCTCCCGGACTTGTTTTCGGCGGTGCGGAGGGCGTCGGGTCCCGTTTTCATGTTTTGCGCTCCCGGACACGTTTTCGGCGGTGCGGAGGGCGTCGAGTCCCATTTTCATGTTTTGCGCTCCCGGACTCGTTTTCGGCCGTTTCGTGGGCGTTGGGTCCCGTTTTCATGTTTTGCGCTCCCGGACTAGTTTTCGGCGGTTCCGAGGGCGTCGGGTCCTGTTTTCAAGTTTTGCGCTCCCGGACACGTTTTCGGCTGTGCGGAGGGCGTCGGGTCGCATTCTCATGTTTTGCGCTACCGGACTCGTTTTCGGCGGTTCCGAGGGCGTCGGGTCCCGTTTTCATGTTTTGCGCTCCCGGACACGTTTTCGGCGGTGCGGAGGGTGTCGGCTCCCATTTTCATTTTTTGCGCTCCCGGACTCGTTTTCGGCGGTTCCGAGGGCGTCGGGTCCCGTTTTCATGTTTTGCGCTCCCGGACTCGTTTTCGGCGGTTCCGGGCGTGTCGGGTCTCGTTTTCTTGATTTGCGCTTCCGGACTCGTTTTCGGCGGTTCCGAGGGCGTCGGGTCTCGTTTTCATGTTTTGCGCTCCCAAAATCGTTTGAGGCAGTGCGGAGGGCGTCGGGTCCCGTTTTCATGTTTTGCGATCCCGGACACGTTTTCGGCGGTGCGGAGGGCGTCGGGTCCCGTTTTCATGTTTTGCGCTCCCGGACACGTTTTCGGCGGTGCGGAGGGCGTCGGGTCCCGTTTTCATGTTTTGCGCTCCCGGACTCGTTTTCGGCGGTTCCGAGGGCGTCAGGTCCCGCTTTCATATTTTGCGCTCCCGGACTGATTTGCGGCAGTGCGGAGGGCGTCGGGTCCCGTTTTCTTGTTTTGCGCTCCCGGACTCGTTTTGGGCGGTGCGGAGGGCGTCGGGTCCCGTTTTCATGTTTTGCGCTCCCGGACTCGTTTTCGGCGTTTCCGAGGGCGTCGGGTTCCGTTTTCATGTTTTGCGCTCCCGGACACGTTTTCGGCGGTGCGGAGGGCGTCGGGTCCCATTTTAATGTTTTGCGCTCCCGGACACGTTTTCGGCGGTGCCGAGGGCGTCGGGTCCCATTTTCATGTTTTGCGCTCCAAGACTCGTTTTCGACGGTACAGACGGCGTCGGGTCCCGTTTTCATGTTTTGCGCTCCCGGACTCGTTTTCGGCGGTTCCGAGGGCGTCAGGTCCCGCTTTCATATTTTGCGCTCCCGGACTGATTTGCGGCAGTGCGGAGGGCGTCGGGTCCCGTTTTCATGTTTTGCGCTCCCAGACTCGTTTCCGAGGGCGTCGGGTCCCGTTTTCATGTTTTGCACTCCCGGACACGTTTTCGGCGGTGCGGAGGGCGTCGGGTCCCATTTTAATGTTTTGCGCTCCCAGACACATTTTCGGCGGTGCGGAGGGCGTCGGGTCCCCCTTTCTTATTTTGCGCTCCCGGACTGATTTTGCGGCGGTTCCGAGGGCGTCGGGTCCCCCTTTCTTATTTTGCGCTCCCGGACTGAGTTTCGGCGGTGCGGAGGGCGTCGTGTCCTATTTTCATATTTTGCGCTCCCGGACTCATTTTCGACGGTTCCGTGGGCTTCGGGTCCCGTTTTCAAGTTTTGCGCTCCCGGACTCGTTTCGGCGGTTCCGAGGGCGTGGGGTTCCGTTTTCATGTTTTGCTCTCCCGGACACGTTTTCGGCGGTTCGGAGGGCGTCGGGTCCCCTTTTAATGTTTTGTGCTCCCGGACACATTTTCGGCGGTGCGGAGGGCGTCTGGTCCCATTTTAATGTTTTGCGCTCCCGGACACATTTTCGGCGGTGCCGAGGGCGTCGGGTCCCATTTTCATGTTTTGCGCTCCAAGACTCGTTTTCGACGGTACAGACGGCGTCGGGTCCCGTTTTCATGTTTTGCGATCCCGGACTCGTTTTCGGCGGTTCCGAGGGCGTCAGGTCCCGCTTTCATATTTTGCGCTCCCGGACTGATTTGCGGCAGTGCGGAGGGCGTCGGGTCCCGTTTTCATGTTTTGCGCTCCCAGACTCGTTTCCGAGGGCGTCGGGTCCCGTTTTCATGTTTTGCACTCCCGGACACGTTTTCGGCGGTGCGGAGGGCGTCGGGTCCCATTTTAATGTTTTGCGCTCCCAGACACATTTTCGGCGGTGCGGAGGGCGTCGGGTCCCCCATTCTTATTTTGCGCTACCGGACTGATTTTGCGACGGTTCCGAGGGCATCGGGTCCCCCTTTCTTATTTTGCGCTCTCGGACTGATTTTGCGGCGGTTCCGAGGGCGTCGGGTCCCCCTTTCTTATTTTGCGCTCCCGGACACGGTTTCGGCGGTGCGGAGGGCGTATGGTCCTATTTTCATATTTTGCGCTCCCGGACTCGTTTTCGACGGTTCCGTGGGCGTCGGGTCCCGTTTTCAAGTTTTGCGCTCCCGGACTCGTTTTCGGCGGTTCAGAGGGCGTCGGGTCCCGTTTACATGTTTTGCGCTCCCGGACACGTTTTCGGCGGTTCAGAGGGCGTCGGGTCCCGTTTTAATGTTTTGCGCTCCCGGACACATTTTCGGCGGTGCGGAGGGCGTCGGGTCCCATTTTCATGTTTTGCGCTCCAAGACTCATTTTCGACGGTACAGACGGCGTCGGGTCTCGTTTTCATGTTTTGCGCTCCCGGACTCGTTTTGGGCGGTGCGGAGGGCGTCGGGTCCCGTTTTCATGTTTTGCGCTCCCGGACTCGTTTTCGGCGTTTCCGAGGGCGTCGGGTACCGTTTTCATGTTTTGCGCTCCCGGACACGTTTTCGGCGGTGCGGATGGCGTCGTGTCCCTTTTAATGTTTTGCGCTCCCGGAGACATTTTCGGCGGTGCGGAGGGCGTCGGGTCCCGTTTTCATGTTTTGCGCTCCCGGACTCTTTTTCGGCGGTTCCGAGGGCGTCAGGTCCCACTTTCATATTTTGCGCTCCCGGACTGATTTGCGACGGTGCGGAGGGCGTCGGGTCCCGTTTTCATGTTTTGCGCTCCCGGACTCGTTTTCGGCGATGCGGAGGGCGTCGGGTCCCGTTTTCAAGTTTTGCGCTCCCGGACACGTTTTCGGCGGTGCGGAGGGCGTCGGGTCCCGTTTTCATGTTTTGCGCTCCCGGACACGTTTTCGGCGGTGCGGAGGGCGTCGGGTCCCGTTTTCATGTTTTGCGCTCCCGGACTCGTTTTCGGCGGTTCCGAGGGCGTCAGGTCCCGCTTTCATATTTTGCGCTCCCGGACTGATTTGCGGCAGTGCGGAGGGCGTCGGGTCCCGTTTTCTTGTTTTGCGCTCCCGGACTCGTTTTGGGCGGTGCGGAGGGCGTCGGGTCCCGTTTTCATGTTTTGCGCTCCCGGACTCGTTTTCGGCGTTTCCGAGGGCGTCGGGTTCCGTTTTCATGTTTTGCGCTCCCGGACACGTTTTCGGCGGTGCGGAGGGCGTCGGGTCCCATTTTAATGTTTTGCGCTCCCGGACACGTTTTCGGCGGTGCCGAGGGCGTCGGGTCCCATTTTCATGTTTTGCGCTCCAAGACTCGTTTTCGACGGTACAGACGGCGTCGGGTCCCGTTTTCATGTTTTGCGCTCCCGGACTCGTTTTCGGCGGTTCCGAGGGCGTCAGGTCCCGCTTTCATATTTTGCGCTCCCGGACTGATTTGCGGCAGTGCGGAGGGCGTCGGGTCCCGTTTTCATGTTTTGCGCTCCCAGACTCGTTTCCGAGGGCGTCGGGTCCCGTTTTCATGTTTTGCACTCCCGGACACGTTTTCGGCGGTGCGGAGGGCGTCGGGTCCCATTTTAATGTTTTGCGCTCCCAGACACATTTTCGGCGGTGCGGAGGGCGTCGGGTCCCCCTTTCTTATTTTGCGCTCCCGGACTGATTTTGCGGCGGTTCCGAGGGCGTCGGGTCCCCCTTTCTTATTTTGCGCTCCCGGACTGAGTTTCGGCGGTGCGGAGGGCGTCGTGTCCTATTTTCATATTTTGCGCTCCCGGACTCATTTTCGACGGTTCCGTGGGCTTCGGGTCCCGTTTTCAAGTTTTGCGCTCCCGGACTCGTTTCGGCGGTTCTGAGGGCGTGGGGTTCCGTTTTCATGTTTTGCTCTCCCGGACACGTTTTCGGCGGTTCGGAGGGCGTCGGGTCCCCTTTTAATGTTTTGTGCTCCCGGACACATTTTCGGCGGTGCGGAGGGCGTCTGGTCCCATTTTAATGTTTTGCGCTCCCGGACACATTTTCGGCGGTGCCGAGGGCGTCGGGTCCCATTTTCATGTTTTGCGCTCCAAGACTCGTTTTCGACGGTACAGACGGCGTCGGGTCCCGTTTTCATGTTTTGCGATCCCGGACTCGTTTTCGGCGGTTCCGAGGGCGTCAGGTCCCGCTTTCATATTTTGCGCTCCCGGACTGATTTGCGGCAGTGCGGAGGGCGTCGGGTCCCGTTTTCATGTTTTGCGCTCCCAGACTCGTTTCCGAGGGCGTCGGGTCCCGTTTTCATGTTTTGCACTCCCGGACACGTTTTCGGCGGTGCGGAGGGCGTCGGGTCCCATTTTAATGTTTTGCGCTCCCAGACACATTTTCGGCGGTGCGGAGGGCGTCGGGTCCCCCATTCTTATTTTGCGCTACCGGACTGATTTTGCGACGGTTCCGAGGGCATCGGGTCCCCCTTTCTTATTTTGCGCTCTCGGACTGATTTTGCGGCGGTTCCGAGGGCGTCGGGTCCCCCTTTCTTATTTTGCGCTCCCGGACACGGTTTCGGCGGTGCGGAGGGCGTATGGTCCTATTTTCATATTTTGCGCTCCCGGACTCGTTTTCGACGGTTCCGTGGGCGTCGGGTCCCGTTTTCAAGTTTTGCGCTCCCGGACTCGTTTTCGGCGGTTCAGAGGGCGTCGGGTCCCGTTTACATGTTTTGCGCTCCCGGACACGTTTTCGGCGGTTCAGAGGGCGTCGGGTCCCGTTTTAATGTTTTGCGCTCCCGGACACATTTTCGGCGGTGCGGAGGGCGTCGGGTCCCATTTTCATGTTTTGCGCTCCAAGACTCATTTTCGACGGTACAGACGGCGTCGGGTCTCGTTTTCATGTTTTGCGCTCCCGGACTCGTTTTGGGCGGTGCGGAGGGCGTCGGGTCCCGTTTTCATGTTTTGCGCTCCCGGACTCGTTTTCGGCGTTGTTTACCCTTGAAAGATTTCAAGGATGAATAGATGAATAAATGAAAATAAATTGATGATTAATGATAAATCATAAGAAGAGGGAAAAAGAGAAAGCAATGAAAGATGGCCCACTAATCAAGAGAGGTCGTTGCTTAACCCCGGAATAAATCCATTAATCCCACAATGAAATATTAGGGTGAAAGACGAGGATATAAATACCCCACCACCTCCTACTCATTCGAGGTGGCTGACCCTCGGGAGATTTCGGAGAGAGAAAATCTCCTGATGGGTCAGCCATTTGATTGCATTTTCTCTGACAAGTAGGACCCATCTGGCAGTCCCTTGTAGATGAATCTAACAACATAGCCTATCTGATGAGTCACCCATGTGACCATTTTCACTGACAGGTGAACCCCACACCTCAGTGACCTATTATAGGAGTCAGAGTTGAACCCTAAAAATCTGCCTTTGGAGCTAACCCTAGAAAGGAGCTGAAGCAGTATAATCCCTATGCTACATGAAATGATGTCAATGCCAAGCTAGCATTTTGATGCAACTAGTCATGAGAAATTCCAAATGTGATTTTGCTTTCAAGGCTGACCTGGTGCCAAAGCTGCAAGCAACCACCTAACCATGCTTTGATTTGTGTCAATTACTGATAAGTAGTCAGTTCTCTGACCAAGTCACCCTCATGTTAAGGGATTGAAAGTCAATTTCACAAGACTGATCAGGTGCCAAAGCTGGGAGCAACCATCTGATCAAGTCTAGATCTGTATCAACTGTTGACATGTAATCAACTGTTGATCAGATCAAGCCCTAATGAATATTAATATAAGTCTAATTGGTATTTAGTTAGGGTGGTTTCTGCAAGAGAGAGATAATTGGCAGAGACATTGAGCTACAAATGAAATCTGGGATTAATTCAGAAGGAATAACAGGGTTTATTTGATAAATGAATTTTTAATTCAGAGAAGGAGGGGTAAAAATGGAATTAAAAATTACAGGGATGATCATCATGAATTTAGGGATTTTTGGTGAAATTTTCATGATTTTTGGATAAGTGGAGATATCAGAATAAATTCAGGGAAGATAAACAGATTAAAAATGGAAGATCAAAGGCTGAGATTCAATCAAGGGTTTATCCGGGTGCAACTTGGGGATAGAGACACATCTGGGTGCAAACTGGGGATCCTAAACACGCATACACATAATCAGAGAAGAGAGAGGGTGTGACACGTGTCAGCATCTCACTGGGCCACCTCATGCCACGTGTCAGCACCCCATTGGTCCACCTCAGCCATGTGGGCCCCACCACCATACTGACCTGACATGTGGGCCCCGCCAACATGCCACGTGGCAAGACCTGACTGGACCACCTCATCCCATCCTATGTCACATGGCATTACACCAGTGGTCCACTACATACCCTCTGTGCCACATGGCTTCACACCACAAAGCCACCTCACCCAAGCATGTACCACATGGCACAACCATAGCAAGCCACCTCAGCATAGATTAATACTATAAGAGATGATTAATGGATTGATTAAACAAGTGGACCTATCAGAGTGTGCCAAGTCAGATTAATTAGATTTAAGCAGAGAGTTAGTCAATCCACAGCTGGACTAATGGGCCAAGATTCATATACTTACATGTGGGGCCCATTTGTCAGGTTTATGAATGTATAGCTCACACAGGCAATCATACACCAAGCCCATATGCAGATTCAAACAGAAATTTAAATGAGAAAGAAAAGGGAATGTGCACCTGGCCTATCTGTGTTGCTCCTCTGACTGTGGGCCCCACCTAGCTGTGGACTTTGTGCGCCAGGCGCACCTCCTTCCCTCTCTTCTCCTTCTCCCCTCCCTCTCTTTCTTCTTCTTCTCGCCGAGGCCGATGGCGCCATTGGTGTCAATCGAGTTCTCTGAAGCTTGAAACTTTAATCCTTTATAGCTAAAGATAGCCTGTACATAGGAGAGAAAGGGTGAGCGCTCGAAATTAAAAGAAAATAATGGAATAGAGCAGTGAGAGAGGATGATCACCTCGGGCGATTAATGAAGAACTTTGATCCGTGGGTCTAAGCTTAAAATTGATGATACAAGCAAACTTTAATCACCTAGGCGATGCTGTAAATGAAAGAAAAAGCAGCAATTAAACATTGAATAAGAGCAATTGAGATAAGATGACAAGGTCGGGTAAATTGAGGAAAGTTAGAACCTTGTGCTATAAACTCGAATTGGCAGTGTTTATGGCTTCTATGCACTCACACGATGATGTTGAAATGGTGAAGTTTGACAATTGAATGGAGGAGCTATGGTAATGACTAAGGTGTGAGCTCGGGTGAGTGAGTTAGAACTTGAAGAGATAAACTACAATGGCAGAGACTAAGGAGACACCTTGGAGGCCTTTAAATGAGTATATATAGTATACCAAGGGTGCTAGAAGGTTCTGTGAGCGATTTAGAATGGAGATAACTGAATCAAGTCAAAGGTCAAAGATCTAAACTTTGGATTCTTTAAAAAGGGCCCACACCACAACAGAAGGGACAACAGAATTAAAGAACCATGTTTATAGGCCAAGGCAGATTAACTGGTGGTGTTTAGATGGTGTATAGCCCTAATCTCTTGGTGCACCATCCCAATTGCCTATATAAAGCATCTTATCCATGGAGAACAAGACAACACACAATACACACGCAAGCATAGAGCATAAACATACCCATTTGAGTGAGACAGAGAGAAAGAGAGCAAGAATAGGAAGAAGAAGTAATAGAATCGATTGATCTCAGTTGCAAACTTGAGAACTCGATTGAATTTCTTCAATCCTTCAAGAAGAGAGCTTTGTCACTCTTGGATCACAGTCAATTAGTGATTTGGAAGCTTGATTTGTGGTAATTCAAAGGAAAGGTATGTGATTCAAGCTTCTATTGGAATAACAGTGTAATTTCCAGTGAATTTTCTATTGTTTCTTTCGGTTGTCACCTTTCTATTCTTTTCTTTATGAATTTCTTGATTTGATCCTTGTATTTGCTTCATTTCTTGAGTGAATTTTGATCACAGGGGTTGTAATTGAGCTGGTTCAATCGATTGATCTCGGTTAAAACCTGAGAACTCGATACCAGTGAAGATTCTTGATTTGATTCTTTGTTTAAACATCAAATTCATCTCAGTCTGTGTTTATATCTTGCATATTCAAGGTCGTAGTGTTGTTCAAAGTCGATTGATCTCAGTTTTAACTTGAGAACTCGACGAAATTAGAAGTTTCCAGTGTGTTGTCGCGCCGTAGCAACTGAATTGAACTTTTAATCGGGATTAGAAGTAAGTTGCACGTATAATTAAGCATATTCAGTTTGTAATTATCATTATGAGATGTATCAAGTGAGTAATTAGCATTGTGAATGAGTTAATAGCATGAATTCTGGGCAAATTACGATCGATACCGAACAGTATCATCGTGTTTCGATTAACACTTGGTTCAGTAGAGTTATAAGTCAGTTTGAATGTTACTAATTGTGCTAATATGTGTCAGTATACATAGGCGATGCAAATTGAGCTATCAATCGTTGAAAACATCGATTAATTTCATTGAATTTACAAAGATTGTTCTTCGGTACCGAATTGTACCAACCTGTCTCAAACGGTACTGGTGTATAGTATTGTCTGTTGCACCAATTGATGATCCAACACCATGGATGGTCTAATAACGATGAGGCGATGCTAGAACCTATTCCTGATCGGAGGGAGGTAGTCTCGGTCACCGGCGACACCACTAGCACGAATATTGAAGACTATATCGAACGGGAAATCAAAGAAGTGCAAGAACACGAATATTGAAGCGCACATGCGAATCTTGGAATAAATCAGATGCTTATAACGTGAGTATGAATCTGGGCCGTCCATCTCATATGAATTAATCTCGAAGCAAATCCGGCGGCCCAAATAAGAATAGAACTATCTGAAAGATGAGCGCTGATCTTGGAGCAGATCTGGCGGCCCAGATTAGGCCCATTAATTAAATAATAACAGAATAGTAATAATATGGAGTAAATAAATGATTTGAAAATGCTTTTGAACTCCAAATTGACTCAAATTTGTTTCTAAAATTTTCTTATTTTTCATACTATTTTTCTATACAATAATATTCCAGTTTTAGAGATATAATCATGATAAAACAATTTAAAAGCAAAATACATTACATATATTGATATAGTTGACCTAGTTTTGACTTGTCATTTTAAATACTATAAAAATTCCAAAAATACAAATAAGAATCATAAATAATAACTAGATATATTTTAGTGATTTTTCAAGTGACTTTCCATGAAATAATAGTGATAGTAATATACTATAATAAATGATGAGATTAGCTATATTCTTTGATAAATAAAAAAATATATAAAATAAAAATATAATAATAGATATTATATTGATATTTGCTGTAGAAAGAATAATAAAAATAAATAGCACAAAATAAACAAAAATATACTACTATGGTAATAAATAGTAAAATACATTTTCTTTTATAATATGAATTGTATTTCTTTTGTTAATTCTATACAAATATACAAAAAATATACTTTTGATGAATAAAGTGATTAAAATAATAGTTTTAATAAAAACATAATGAATTTCATCTCTTATGACTAATAATAAAAATATTATACCTTTCTATAGATAATAAATAAAAATAATAAGAATAGATATAATGAATAGTATAATAAATAGAATAGAATATTAGTAATGATTTCTTTTAGCTATTATAGATATTAAAAAAAAACAATAATAATAAAAAATATAATAATAAAAATAATATAGCTAACCATCTTTTGATTTTGTAAATAATTCTTACATAATGAATAGTACTGCAATATAATAGAATATAATAATAAAATTCTATTACTTTAGCTATTACAAACATTAAAAAATATACAAATAAAATCATTGCCATTTTATTTCCTATTATTTTAGTAAGTGATTTTCTATAGAATAAATAGAGTTTAAAAATAATAAAAATAAAATTCAACTATTTTAGCTATTATAAAAATCCCAAAAATATAAATAAAGTTCTAAGTTAATAGCTACCCATTTTCTATTAATAATAATAATAATAATAATAATAATAATAATAATGATAATAATAATAATAATAATAATAATAATAATAAATGAATGCATCTTTATAATAAAGATAATAATAAGAGATATTATATGGGCTTTGTGTATTTTGAGATGAATAAAAAATGCTCACACAAGGAGTGTAGAGTCACATGAGAATATTTGCACAACATTTAGAATGATTAGTCGAGACAAGAACATCTTGACATTTGATAAATAATAATAAGATACGTTGAAACAAGAACATTTTGACGTAGGATGATTAAGGTTTTGATAGCAATATGAAGAAGACGCGTTGAGACAAGAACATCTCGACGTGAGAAGATTAAGGCTTCGATAGCGACCTGAGAAAATACATCGAGACAGGAACATCTTGATGTTTGATGAAGAATAACCAGAGCTACGACACTAACATGAAGATATACGTCGACTCTGAAGAAGGAGAACATTACGATGTCCTAGAGAGGTGACATCTTAATGACTCGCTGCCATGAGCAAGTAACTCATGATTGAATACGCTCACACAAGGGGTGTAGGGCTACATAGTAATTTTGCACAAGTAATGCAGCATGTAGAATGATTAGTCGAGACAAGAACATCTTGACGTTCGTTGAAGATTGACCAAAGCTACGACATCAGCATGGAGAGATATGTCGACTTTGAAGATGAAGAACATTACGATGTCCGAGCGAAGTGACATCTTAATGACTCGGTGTCATGGACAAGTAATTCATGACCGTTTGAGCTGGCAAGACTGAATTCGTCCGTCGACGAGTTTGTCTCCCGACTCATTCCCCGAGAATGTGAGATTGAATCGGTCTGTTGGTAGATTCATCCACAAAACAGTGAATGTGAACCGGTCTGTAGGTAGGTTCCTTCACTTACACATGCCTCAATGTTGAACTGGCCCAGCGCTTCATGTTTGACATTGTGTGCAATTGTGTTTCCTAGGTTTATGAATCGGCTTAGTGCTACGAATTCATGATCTAGAAGATCGGTGAGAAGAAGTACGTGGGCCATATCCACCCTTCTCCTGATTCACCAACCTCAAGATCAACCGGCTCAGCGCTTCGAGTTGTATTTTGTGTGATTGGTTGTTGACTAGTTAAGATTGAACCGGTCTGTTTGTAGGTTTATCTTCTAGATCAACGGAGGTCGAGTCGGTCTGTATGTAGACTCACCTCAAGCCCCCTATGAAGAGATTAACCTGGTCTGTTGGTAAGGTTACATCTCGAGGAGGCATGGACTGAACCAGTCTGTTTGTAGGTTCGTCCACCACAGGATAAAACCGATCTGTTTGTAGGTTTTGTCTTCCCTAGATTGAACCGGTCTGTTGGTAGGTTCATCTTCCGTAGATCCATTTTATAAACTTAGACGACCACTTGCCCATCTCTTAACTATACTATTTGCTTCTCTCTTTCAAAGATCCAGAGGTGCCTCGAGGTTCGTAGCCCAGGGTAATTAACGGTGGGGGCTTGCGCCCACCGGAATCTACAAGAACTCACAATCACTAAAAAACCCCCTGAATGCGCATCCAAACACCTCTAATCGGCAGAATCGGCCGACACCCATGCAGATGCACGCTCGGGAGGGATCTCCGTGTCCTTCTTCCGCAGAACCCATCGCCCGGCGGCGGTGCGGCGGCGCGCGAAAAAGGGTCGCACAGGCGTTTCCGAGGGCGTCGGGTACCGTTTTCATGTTTTGCGCTCCCGGACACGTTTTCGGCGGTGCGGATGGCGTCGTGTCCCTTTTAATGTTTTGCGCTCCCGGAGACATTTTCGGCGGTGCGGAGGGCGTCGGGTCCCGTTTTCATGTTTTGCGCTCCCGGACTCTTTTTCGGCGGTTCCGAGGGCGTCAGGTCCCACTTTCATATTTTGCGCTCCCGGACTGATTTGCGACGGTGCGGAGGGCGTCGGGTCCCGTTTTCATGTTTTGCGCTCCCGGACTCGTTTTCGGCGATGCGGAGGGCGTCGGGTCCCGTTTTCAAGTTTTGCGCTCCCGGACACGTTTTCGGCGGTGCGGAGGGCGTCGGGTCCCGTTTTCATGTTTTGCGCTCCCGGACACGTTTTCGGCGGTGCGGAGGGCGTCGGGTCCCGTTTTCATGTTTTGCGCTCCCGGACTCGTTTTCGGCGGTTCCGAGGGCGTCAGGTCCCGCTTTCATATTTTGCGCTCCCGGACTGATTTGCGGCAGTGCGGAGGGCGTCGGGTCCCGTTTTCTTGTTTTGCGCTCCCGGACTCGTTTTGGGCGGTGCGGAGGGCGTCGGGTCCCGTTTTCATGTTTTGCGCTCCCGGACTCGTTTTCGGCGTTTCCGAGGGCGTCGGGTTCCGTTTTCATGTTTTGCGCTCCCGGACACGTTTTCGGCGGTGCGGAGGGCGTCGGGTCCCATTTTAATGTTTTGCGCTCCCGGACACGTTTTCGGCGGTGCCGAGGGCGTCGGGTCCCATTTTCATGTTTTGCGCTCCAAGACTCGTTTTCGACGGTACAGACGGCGTCGGGTCCCGTTTTCATGTTTTGCGCTCCCGGACTCGTTTTCGGCGGTTCCGAGGGCGTCAGGTCCCGCTTTCATATTTTGCGCTCCCGGACTGATTTGCGGCAGTGCGGAGGGCGTCGGGTCCCGTTTTCATGTTTTGCGCTCCCAGACTCGTTTCCGAGGGCGTCGGGTCCCGTTTTCATGTTTTGCACTCCCGGACACGTTTTCGGCGGTGCGGAGGGCGTCGGGTCCCATTTTAATGTTTTGCGCTCCCAGACACATTTTCGGCGGTGCGGAGGGCGTCGGGTCCCCCTTTCTTATTTTGCGCTCCCGGACTGATTTTGCGGCGGTTCCGAGGGCGTCGGGTCCCCCTTTCTTATTTTGCGCTCCCGGACTGAGTTTCGGCGGTGCGGAGGGCGTCGTGTCCTATTTTCATATTTTGCGCTCCCGGACTCATTTTCGACGGTTCCGTGGGCTTCGGGTCCCGTTTTCAAGTTTTGCGCTCCCGGACTCGTTTCGGCGGTTCCGAGGGCGTGGGGTTCCGTTTTCATGTTTTGCTCTCCCGGACACGTTTTCGGCGGTTCGGAGGGCGTCGGGTCCCCTTTTAATGTTTTGTGCTCCCGGACACATTTTCGGCGGTGCGGAGGGCGTCTGGTCCCATTTTAATGTTTTGCGCTCCCGGACACATTTTCGGCGGTGCCGAGGGCGTCGGGTCCCATTTTCATGTTTTGCGCTCCAAGACTCGTTTTCGACGGTACAGACGGCGTCGGGTCCCGTTTTCATGTTTTGCGATCCCGGACTCGTTTTCGGCGGTTCCGAGGGCGTCAGGTCCCGCGTTCATATTTTGCGCTCCCGGACTGATTTGCGGCAGTGCGGAGGGCGTCGGGTCCCGTTTTCATGTTTTGCGCTCCCAGACTCGTTTCCGAGGGCGTCGGGTCCCGTTTTCATGTTTTGCACTCCCGGACACGTTTTCGGCGGTGCGGAGGGCGTCGGGTCCCATTTTAATGTTTTGCGCTCCCAGACACATTTTCGGCGGTGCGGAGGGCGTCGGGTCCCCCATTCTTATTTTGCGCTACCGGACTGATTTTGCGACGGTTCCGAGGGCATCGGGTCCCCCTTTCTTATTTTGCGCTCTCGGACTGATTTTGCGGCGGTTCCGAGGGCGTCGGGTCCCCCTTTCTTATTTTGCGCTCCCGGACACGGTTTCGGCGGTGCGGAGGGCGTATGGTCCTATTTTCATATTTTGCGCTCCCGGACTCGTTTTCGACGGTTCCGTGGGCGTCGGGTCCCGTTTTCAAGTTTTGCGCTCCCGGACTCGTTTTCGGCGGTTCAGAGGGCGTCGGGTCCCGTTTACATGTTTTGCGCTCCCGGACACGTTTTCGGCGGTTCAGAGGGCGTCGGGTCCCGTTTTAATGTTTTGCGCTCCCGGACACATTTTCGGCGGTGCGGAGGGCGTCGGGTCCCATTTTCATGTTTTGCGCTCCAAGACTCATTTTCGACGGTACAGACGGCGTCGGGTCTCGTTTTCATGTTTTGCGCTCCCGGACTCGTTTTGGGCGGTGCGGAGGGCGTCGGGTCCCGTTTTCATGTTTTGCGCTCCCGGACTCGTTTTCGGCGTTTCCGAGGGCGTCGGGTACCGTTTTCATGTTTTGCGCTCCCGGACACGTTTTCGGCGGTGCG